>JABCMJ010031377.1:0-13798 GCA_014822125.1 Arbutus unedo | reverse complement strand
AACAATCCCACCGGCAACGGGATTAAACAATCCCCCCCCCCCCCCCCTGGTATTATATAATACCATACATATAGGGATTGTTTTTATCCCGGGATTCATTATCCCAGCCTCCTAAATGGGAACCAAACGAGGGATAACGCGGGATTGGATGCAAATAGTCCAATCCCAGGCCCTTTATCCGCGAATCAAATAAGGCCACATGTTTAGTCCCCTCTTGTTTAACACATTCTTTTGTTTAACATTCAAAAATTAAGATTCCATCCAACGGGCCGCCGAGGGAATTGTGTGAGAAAGTTGTGGAAGTCTTAAACTTAGCACCCCTAGTAAGACCAAACCAAACGGTCCGCAAGGCTAATAGCAATTTGGGGAAATTAAGGGCCCCCACCCCGGCCTCAAAGGGCCCTCCTACTGCTTCTATTCCCCGCTTGGATGGTGGTGGTGCCCCCAAACACCAATTAGCTACCCGCACCAAATTACTTAAATTGGATTGGAAGTCGATGATATCAGCCACCGTGAGGGTGTCGTCGGCGACCATGATGATAAAGATGATGATGATTATCATGGGAGGCATCGCCACAATTTCCACCGTATCAATGGCCAAATTAGTGTTATTGCTGTTGCTTGTGATCTCTCCGACAATCGCAAATAGCGAGTCCGCTATTGGCGGCGGCGGTGGAGTATTCAGCGTGAGATACAAATTCGCGGGCCTGGACCGTTCCCTCAGTGCCCTAAAAGCTCACGACAGCCTCCGCCACCTCCAAATGCTCGCTGGCGTCGACCTGCCCTTGGGCGGAACTGGCCGCCCCGATGCTGTCGGGTAACCCAACTCTCTCTCTCTCTCTCTCGCGCGCGCGCGCGCGCAGATGCACCCACGCCCACACCACAAACACCTGTGTACGATCATTGTTCATCTTATTTTGATGTTCTGTTGTTGTCAGAATGCTCTTGGTTAAATGAATTAACTTTTTCCCCGCAACAAACAAGTATATGTTCGTTACTGGTTGGCTTATTGAATTGGAACAAAGTTGCCTAACTACATTGGTAACTTCTGGAGCTATTCCAGAGCTTACCCTTTAGCTGTACCATAACCATCTGGCATTTCAACCCATGTCGTGCTGACTCATTGTGTTTTAGTTGAATCAAGTTGACTTAATCAGTAATTTATTGGTGCATTTCTTTCCCTATCACTTATTTTCCTTTTGAAATTTTAAATTTTGCAGGCTTTACTATGCTAGGATAGGGATTGGGACACCTTCGAGGGACTACTATGTGCAAGTAGATACTGGGAGTGACATTATGTGGGTTAACTGCATTCAGTGCATGGAGTGCCCAAAAAGAGGCTACCATGGCGTATGACTTGTTTACCTTAACGCTGTCTTCATTCTTGTTATGACCAGCAGATTTACAAACTTACAAGAATTTGTATGCTTGGCAATTGTTTTTGACAATCTTTTAGAAACTTTTGTTCTGTAACAGCTGGAACTTACCTTATATGATCCAAAGGACTCCCTCACTGGAAATCTGGTTTCTTGTGATGAAGCATTTTGTGTAGAGATCAATGGAGGTCCAGTATCCGATTGTAGTGCTAATGTGTCCTGTTTGTATACCGAAGTATATGGTGATGGAAGCTTTAGTCTTGGGTACTTTGTGAAGGATGTTGTCCAATACGATCGAGTGTCTGGAGATCTCGAAACTAAATCAGCAAATGGAAGTGTCATCTTTGGGTATGTTTATGTCCCTGTGAAGGTACTCTGTTGCAATCAACATGTCATATTGACGAAAATTAATCTGTCTTGCTATATAAAAATGTGGTTATATACGGATTTCTGATTAATCATTGAATATTTAATAACTTAGCCTAGTAACAGGAAAATCGTGATTGCAATATTTTATCCTATGTACTTGGTGAAGAATTTATGCACTTCTTGGGAATCTAGGCATCATACTTGGCATTCTAAATCTTAGTTGTATGAAGTGGGAGCGGGAGAGGGAGGGGGGGCCGCGGGAGAGCAAGGGAACATAGAAGCTCCCAAGTTTGGGAGTGCGAAAGAAACGTGCATATATTACAAAAGACAATGTATCATGGAATAAATACTTCACAAGTACAATCATTGTAGGGAGTAAAAATAAGGGCCAAGTTCACCGTAAGGGTAAAAAATGGGCTAGTGTTATAATATGTTTTTTTTTCAAGATATCATGATTTTGGCTAGATACATCCTTGTTTTTCTATACAAGGATCATAGAAAAACTCTCATCTTTCTAAGTCGTGTGCTCTCATCTCAATGGGAGCGGGCTCCATCAAGCTCCTTAATTGGGAGGGTTGGAGCAGGCTTCTAAGCTAGAAGCAACACCACTCGTGCTCTTTTGCTACAAATGCATGTTCCCAAGTCTTACTGGAGTGCCTTACCGGCGGTTACCTTATTAATTGGATGCCCTCTACTATCTTAGGTGGTCAATACCATATACTTTACTGTGTCCTAATTGCCTACTTGACATCCTTCCTCCTAGGGTTTTTGGGTGCACATGTTATGTTCATGTCTTGGATCTTAGTCGGGATAAACTTGATCCCTGATCCACCAAGTGTGTGTTTTTGAGCTATTCCTGCACTTAAAAAATGTTATAAATATTATTCACCCACCCTTCATTGTCAGTGTGTATATGCTGATGTTACTTTTCTCGAGTCTGTCCCATTTGTTGCAGGCACTACTTTTTCTTCTAAGGCTATGCCAACTCCCATTACTGTTCAGGACCCCTTTCCTCTACCCATCTTGCCCCCTCATCACCTTATAGGTATATTTTTGCCGTCCCAAAAATTCTTTGGTTCCACTTCCACCCGCTACCGACTCTTCTTCTTCGCCGCGAGATTTACCTTCGTCATTGTCTCCTGCTCTGGCCCCTTCGGCTCCCGATTCCTTGCCCATTGCCCTCTGGCTTCCGCAATGGTATTCACACTTGCACTACTTCTCATCTCATTATTCAGTTTGTTTCTTGTGATCATCTTTCACCATGTCTCCATACTTTTTATAGTTCTTCCTCTATTTCTGTTCGTAATACTGTTCAGGAGGCCCTGTCTATTTTTGAGTGGTGGACAGCTATGGAGGAGGAGACGATTGCTCTTCATACAAACCATATTTGGACGCTAGTATCTCTTTCGCTTGGAAAGTCTATTGTTGGGTGTCACTGGGTATTCACTATGAAGTATCATCCTAATGGATTTGTTGAGCGCTACAAAGCTCACCTTGTGGTTAGGGGCTATACTCAGACCTATGGTATAGATTATGCCAAAACTTTCACCCCAATTGCCAAGCTCGGCTCAGTTTACCTTCTTTTCTCTCTTGTTGCCAATCTTAGCTGGCCCCTTTTCTAGTTGAATGTAAAAAATGCCGTCTACATGGTGACCTCGCTGAGGAAGTCCATATAGAGCAACCATCCGGGTTTGTTGCTCAAGAGGAGTCCTCTCAGGTATGTTGCCTTCGGAAAGCTCTTTATGGGATTAAACAATCTATGAAGACTTGGTTTGGCAAGTTCAGTGATGTTGTCCTTTGGTTTGGTATGAAGCGTTGCCATTCTAATCATTCTATCTTTCCTCTCACATTTGACCAAGGGAGAATATTATTGATCATCTACGTAGGCGACATTATTATTATAGGTGATAATAAGAAAGGTATTGATGATCTGAAATTGTTCCTACCGCGCCAATTCCATACCAAAGACTTGGGGAAATTACAATATTTCTTAGGTATTGAGGTGACACAGTCTAAAGATAGTATTAACTTGTCACAGAGAAAATATGTGTTGAATATTCTAGAAAAGACTGGCTTACTGGGGTCAAAGAATGTCAAGACTCCTATGAATCCTAATGTTAAATTGTGCGTTGATTAGGGGGAATTGCTCTCTAGTCCCGATCAGTACCGTTGCTCAGTTGAAAAATTGAATTATCTCACTGCTACTCATCCAGATATTTCCTTTGTAGTTAGTCTGGTTAGTCAATTTATGTCTGCTCCTCATCTTCCACACTGGGAGGCTGTTCTAAGAATCGTTAGGTATCTCAAGGCCCATCCAGGACGTGGTCTAATTTATCATACTAATAGACACTTGTAGGTTGAGGCCTTCACTGACTCTGATTGGGTAAGAAGCCGACTGACAAGAGATCTACTACAGGATACTGCATCTTTCTCGGTGGAAATCTTATTAATTGGAAAAGTAAGAAGCAAATGGTTGTTGTGCGATCTAGTGCCGAGGCGAAGTATAGAGCCATGGCTCACACAACTTGTGAAATTGTGTAGATTCGTTCATTTATTGAGGAGATAGGTTTTCCAATATAGTTGCTTGTAAATCTGTATTGTGATAATCAAGCCGCTATTCACATAGCGTCCATTCTAGTTTTCCACGAGAGAACTAAACACATTGAAGTAGACTGTCACCTTGTACGAGAGAAATTAACTGGTGGTGTTATTGCTACTCTTTTTGTGTCTACCAATGCTCAGTTAACCGATATGTTTACTAAGTCGTTGTTCAAACCACAGCTGAAGTTACTTTGTGACAAACTAAGATTTATTGATATTTACTCTCCAGCTTGAAGGGGAGTGTTAGAATATTAGGATAATTAAGTTAGAAGTTTGGTCCCACATTGGTTATGTGGGAAGTTTATGTTCTACACACTATATAAATATAATCTTGTGTTAGGGTGAAGTATCATCCTACACCTTTTCCTTTATATGCCTGCTTTAGTAAATGACAAAGGAAGAGGGTTGGTATTCTCATCAAGGTTTATTCGATTGCTGAGCCTTGGATTCGCTTATCTCTCTCTCTTTTCCAATATCGATATCAAAAACAATGTCGACTCATTGTACAGAAAACTACTTTTCTTTGGATAGAAAACAAAAGCTTGAATGAGGAAGACATCAAAGAAATGCCTTCTAATTACAAAAATGAGACAAAAAACCTGAAAAAAAAAAAAAAAAAAAAAGAAGCCCAAGATTAAAAAAAGAGACTCGTGTCATACCACTCACAGCAGAGGGAATCTAGAAAATACAAAAGAATCAAGACTCGGGTCCACAAGACCAGGAACCCAACCATACAACATAGAAACAAAAAATGATCTTTCAAGCTAGAATGCACAAATGTGGACTAACAGAAGAGAGGCTGCTCTTAGCATCAAGTATGGTGGGCTAGGCCATTAACCAAAACATATTATGGCTGGAAACACAAGATTAGAGTTCAAAGATGCATCTATACTTTTTCTTGGGCGAGTGGATGGATGTGTACTTGACTTAGATAAGATTCATGGGTTTTAAGGATTAGAAATACAAAAGTTAGATTGTTAAATTTTTCTGCAGAGAAGGTTTATCAAGGGAATGATGACCACAGTAGCTAGGATTATGACATAGCCATATCAGGATGAACTCTAGGTTTTAGAAGGGAGGGAGATTGTGGGGGCAAACATAGCTTATCTAACAGAAAATCAACGTAATGAGAAAATGACATATAAGAAGAATAAGAAGGGAATAGACATTATATTCCTCAAAAGCATACAGAATATATCATGTACAAGGAACTGGTGGACCGAATTCCTAGATCCCTTCCTATCTACGAATATATGACAAGGCAAGGGGACTAAACAATTAAGGTCAAGGGATACTTAGCATCTTTTTTTTCACACCATTGGTCCCCAAGCCTGATATAAGAAAGATCGCAGCATGTTGACAGCCAATTGTAACTAATGATCCTCAAGAAAAGTCGTAAAGGAGATGTTGCCTTAAATTCAATTGAGGACATGGAACTTTATAGAGCTACTCTGATGAAATAGGTCTATGCAACCAACCCAAAATATTGGACAAAGGTTTCTTGAGTTAAAAGTAAGAAAAGGGCACGCCATCTAACCAAATGAAGTTGTCTAGAAAAAAAAAAAAAAAAGCTTCTTAAAAACACACAAGTATGCCTTGTCAAAATGTTGTTATGCTTATTGTAATACACAGTGGAGGCACCTCATTTTTTAACATAGGTTTGTAAGCTCTTAACTTTGGACAATCGTGGAAGTGTCATCAGTTTGTAAACTTAAAGCATGTGGTTAGGCATGAATTTCAGGAAGCCACCTGCAAGTATGCCACAAATATATGCTCTACTACTAAATTTAGCTTTTATCCTTTTTTCATGATTCGTTTAAATTAAATCTAGCTTTGCCCAGAGCACACAAAGAGAGTAAACATGTCCAGCACCACATGAACTTAGATCCACATGCAAGCCGCAAAAAATAATTCACCACACCATGAACAAAGGATACATATTGTCACAGATCCATGTAGCACAACCAATGAAAATTAAATATGGGCGTACAGTGAAAAATACTCCATAGCTACATGAGTAATTGAAATGAAAAATCATATTTACCTGGAATGAATGTGCTATTCCTCAACAAGACACTGTGTCCTAAGAAGGATGCGTGACTTGCAGCAAAGAAAGAAGCACAGCAATCCAAATGGTGTCTTTACAAGCAAGTGTAGGTCCCGGTTCAATCCGAGTCTTTTTTAGTTTATCGAGGTTAGTTGGCTCCTGGTACACCTATTTATGACTTAATTGGTTAAAACTAGGACATTTTTGTACTTTACAGATCTGCTGCAGATAGGCTCCACCAAAAATTCTTGGCTACTTTAATCTGGAAGGAGAGGAACCTACCTTACCATTTCAGAGATTTTGCAAACCATTTCTTAATGCAGGTCCATAACTGAACACCTAAAACCTAATTAAGCAGTCTTCTAGTGCTTCTGCAATGAAATTTCAAAGGGTCCAGCAAACTGCCCTTTCGAAAACCTAGAAAACTGTAGCCCCTTTCAGTTTATAAACCTCCTACCTCTCCGTTGCCTGTTAGAAACCAAACGCCAACATCACACATGACCTAAATCCACAACACAATAAAGGTGGGCAGAATATTCCAAGTATCTGAAGTTGTTCCACATCAGTAAGTACAGGAGGTGAGACAACCAATTTAGGCAAAGTCCTCCGCCATGCCACCACAACTCTTAAGGTATAAAGTGCCACTAAATAAATATAGTTTCGAACACCAAATAAGGACTCAAAAGGGGAGATTACAATCCACAGTGTCCCCAAGTTTCTTGTACCAGTACAAATCTTCAGGCATTAAGATAAACAAATTGGAATCGCTTCGTGTTCACGGAACATACAAACCACCAATAGAATAATGAATCGAATTTATTGCAGACCGGTCCTTACACCTAGATAAGCAACTTTAAATTTCGTCATAAGCAACAAAATAATGGAAGTGGAATTGTCGTAGTTTTGTGTTTCCAAGTAGTGGCGTTTCGGAAGCACAGAAATCAAAGTAACTGAAGCAACAACGATTGATCTGCTTACTGATTTTGGAGCTCCTGGTGGAATTCGAGCGCCAAGGCTAGAGACAAAAAGGCACCCGAAATGTCTTAGAGAAATATATACGCTATTGGATTCATAGAAATAGTAATCGACTGAAAGCAGGAGAGGGTTAGACAAGTATGCCTGTGGAGATAGCTTTTGAAAAACGCTAGAGACGGGTTGTGTAGAATCGAGGGGTTGGATTGGCACTGCTTCACGAAGTCCTTTAGCTCTGCAAGCTTTCCAGCTTCCATTGCCACCTCTCTCGCTCGCTCTCAGTGTGCGCCTCGCGCGCGCGCGACTTCTGAGCTGCAAGAATTGTGCAGAAACTTGTATCTTTCCGCACTCGACCGTTTTTGTTTCAAGTGCACTAGTCTTTTGGTTTTGTGGGTATTTAATTTTTGGCCCAATCATCCTTGTCAACTAATTTTTCGTTTTATCAACTTTTCATTGGTTATATTTTAATCTTAAATTTTAAAAAATATCAATGTGATCCTAAATTTTAATTTTTCACTTATTCAGCACATATTCCATAAATCATAGGATTTGGGACTACCAAATTTTGAGATTTTATTACCATTGATGTTTGGACATCCAAAAATTGACCTCTCTTGTTGAAACCCAAACTAGAGTTAGAAGCAAATCAAAAAGGCAAAACAGTGTGACTGACAATTGTCGCCCAATGTACAATGGACTTCAATGACGAGCAACTGCCTGTCGAAGATGGACGACAGACTATTGGAGACGGAAACGTACGTTGCTCGACGAACGACAGCCTACCGCCACGGGGAAGGCTACGGATGATTGGAATAGAAGTTATTGATTTTCAAAAATTTATTGGTTTTAAAAACATGGTAAATTTTGAAAAATCACAAACATATATGTTAAGATTTGAATGTTGTAACCGCTTTGTTTTCATCTTTAAATAAAAACTGATTTTTTATTTGGTTTGTATTGGCTTTTGAGTTGGGCTTTAATCTTTGATTCGCTCGGGTTGTGTAGAATCGAGGGGTTGGATTGATACTGTTTCATGAAGTCCTTTAGCTTTGCAAGCTTTCCAGCTTCCATTGCCACCTCTCTCTCGCTTGCTCTCAGTGTGCGCCTCGCGCATGCATGCCTTCTGAGCTTCAAGAATTGTTTAGAATCTTGTATTTTTATGTGCTCGAATGTTTTTGTTTCAAGTAGACTAGTCATTTGGCTTGACACCCTTTGACTTAATTTTGTGGATATTTAATTTTTGGTCCCATCAAGATTATATTTTAATCATAACTTTTAAAAAATATCAAAGTTATCCTAAATTCTAATTTTTCACTTATTCAGTACATATCCCATAAATTATAGGATCCGAGACTGTCAAATTTTGAGATTTCATTACCACTGATGTTTTGGCACCCAAAAACTGACCTCTCTTGTTGAAACCCCAAACTAGGGCTAGAAGCAAATAAAAAAGGCAGAACAGTGTGACTGATGATTGTCGCCTAGTGTACAATGGACTTCAACGATGGGCGACGGACTGTCGGAGACGGATGATGGACTATCGGAGATGGACAATGGACGATGGATGACGTACATTGCTCGACGAACGACAGTCTACAGCCGCGGGAAAGGTTATGGATGATTGGAATAGAAATTATTGATTTTCGAAATTTTATTGGTTCTAAAAACATGGTAAATTTGAAAAACCACAAACATATATGTTAAGATTTGAATGCTGGTAAATTTGAATATTGTAACCGCTCTGCTTTCATCTTTAAATAAAAATTGATTTTTGATTTGGTTTGTGTTGGCTTTTGAGTTGGGTTTTCATCTTTGATTCACTTTCTTGGTTTTTCCATGTTGTTTTAATTTTCATGATATGCGGGTTGGATGGGTCTATGATAATACATCTATTTGTGAGTTGATTTTTTAGGATTTAAGTTTTTGGGTACTCCGATGTCAGTCAATTTGCTGGGTTTGAACCCATCCCGTGAAGATAGTTTCATGCAAATTGGGTACTTTTGATGGTAAATTTGGTGGTCCTTATTTGATGATGATGGTAAATTTATTTGGTTGTGAAGGTAAATTTGGTTTTGATGGTAAATTTGTTGAGTTGATTTTGTTCTATTGGTTGGTAATTTTGCTGTTGATGGTAAATTTGCGTGTATATTTGATTGCGATGGTATATTTGGTTTGTGATGGTAAATTCGGAGTTGTTTTGGTATTCTCGTGTGTGTGAAAGTAAATTTATTGGGTTGTTGAAATGTGATATTGTGATAAATTTTATAGGCCGTGATGGTAAATTTGTTAATGATTCAGGTGATAGATGCATATTTTGAAAAGAAACACAAGTTGAGAATTTGTCGCATATGTACCATCATCAATTTCTTATCTTTTCGATAAAAGAAAACACAGGTTGAGAATCATTGGAAGAGCACTTCTAAAGGATTGCTCACTACACAAAATTGCAACCTACTGAACATGTTTATGATTGTACACAGTAGGGATCGAATACGTAAGTTAAACCCATCCCTTATTTGTTGACCTTTACATAATTCATACCATTAACATAACCTTGTATAAAGTTATTTGGTTGCAGACTCGATCGTGGTATTATCGTGTGCTACATCATTCGACAATACTTCCAAAATGACGCGGTAGCTTCCAATCTATCAAAAGGGGAATGTCAGAAAATACGGTCTGAGATACTACACAAGCTAGCTAGTGATGAGAAAACAAGGTGTAATGGGCAATGAGTCATTAAATCCGTTTAATTTCAATTATTAGGTAAATTTGGTAGTACTGTTGGTCAGTTTTTTGTGCTCCAAATTTGGATATGATGGTAGATTTAATGTCATTGTAGTTTGACTTGAATGATGCAACAGATTCTTTGTTCTTTTGATTTCAAATAGATCCATTTTCAGTTTAATTGCTTAGTACTAAAATGTATTGCTTTTGTTTTCATTACAGAATGTAGTTATCAAAAGAACTTGGGGAGCATGTGCTACAATCAAATCTATACTTCGTGAATTTTGATGGCATACCTAGGGAATTGAGACATTTGTAGGAAATTTGTACTATAAAAATTGTGCATTATCTATTCGATGATGGTTTTGCTTCTGGAGCTGTGGAAACTGCCCTTGCTAGCACCATGTTTGAGGTCCTTTTTATTAAAGGGTACTTCAGCGAAAACTCCATACTGAAGGACTTGTGGCACAGTTACTCCACAAACTCTTAACATATCATGTGCGCTCCTTTTGACACAGTGTTTTCAAATATTCCTTGCGATAAAAAATACCCTAATTTGTTTCGTTTGTGAGGGAAATCGAGGGAAAGAAAAAATAGAGCAACAACGAAGAATTGGGAGAGAGAAGAAACGAAAAACTATGAGAGAGAACATACGAAGAACTGACGCGAACTGGCGAGTACATCGAACCACATTGTGCTTCTGTTGGGGTATATATTTTAACAAAATCGCCTTGTTCGATTCTATGGTTCTTTCGTATGTAATGCTAACTTATCTCTTTTATGTGAGCTGTTATTAATTTTTATGAAAAATCAATGAAAATCAGTGATAATCTTATCTGTTTTTATTTGTTTATTGTATCTGTACATTATATTTTGGAGTTTTTGGTTCATGTGTATCATTTTCAAGCTTCGTTCTTACAATTTTGAAGTGGTCATGTGTTCATGGTAGACTTAATGTGTCCATTTCGTTGTTTTCTATTAATTCTCTTCTTTGCATATTCTGTCTTCACTAAACTTAGTCAACCACGACCATTGGATTGTTCTTGTCATCTATTTCTACACATTTGTCTATACACACAATCATGAGCTCTCATAACTTTAGAATGAAAATAGATAAGGTTATCTATATCAATTTGTCTTGTAATATGAAAATAGATAACCTTATCTATTTTCATTTGTTTTGGATATTTGTATATTATATTTTGAAATTTTTGGTTCATGTGGATCAGTTTCAAGTTTCATTCCTTCAATTTTGATGCGGTCACGTGTTCATGGTATACTTAAGTAAATCCTGACTCATTTTAATCATTTCATCGATTAAAATAGGTTAAGTCTGAATGCTACTTCTCAATTCTCTCATATCCATTTGGTCCCTATCAACTTTAGAATGAAAACAGAT
This sequence comes from Arbutus unedo, assembly GCA_014822125.1. NCBI lineage: Eukaryota > Viridiplantae > Streptophyta > Magnoliopsida > Ericales > Ericaceae > Arbutus > Arbutus unedo. The sequence goes on along the minus strand of JABCMJ010031377.1, from coordinate 2,307 downwards.
AAAGTTATCTGTTTAATTTTTCATATGTATTTGTTCATATAGTAACAACAAATAAGGTTATCTGTATCAATTTGTCTTGTAATCATTAATAAAATAATATTAAACAGATAACATTATTTGTTTTAAAGTTGTCCTCTATACTTTTTGCAGCAATGAAAGAATCAAGACGTAAAACTAAGCATTCTGAGGAAGCATTGGATGTCCAACCATTAGTTGTACCACCGAGACCATTGGAAATTACTAGTACTTTACATTCGAAGAGTGATAAATAGAAAATGAAAAAGAAAGGAAAAGAAGATGAGAAGCAAAAGAAGGAAGCTAAGGACAAGGAACCTGAAACGGATTAACGAGGATCAAAGAGACGTGCATCGCAATCGCCCATAAAGAAAACAATGTCAAAGAAAAAACAGAAAACTAGTAATCCTCAATCAAAAGAAGAACATGATGTGCAAATAAAATAGGAGTACAATGTGTTGCAATACCGTTCTTCCATTGTAGCATTGATCTGGCTTCTTAAAGATGTTACTTTCACTCGTGCTCAAATGGCTGAAATCAACAAATCGCCATTTGCCAATCTTATACAATCAGTGATATCAAGCAAGGTGATTGATCATAATGTTAGGAAGTGCGAGGGGGATGCACTTAAGATCATTACTACATACCAGAGGTGGAAAGACAATTTCAGAATTGGACAAAAAACTATAAGCCTCACCGATTGAGACATTGATCTTTGGCGTCAAATCTGGATCCAAAAAAATTTAACTACAAAGCACACCATTATGTCGGCTACAGACTTTATGAGAAGGATTTTCGATACGAATGATAAGATGGAATGTACAACTAAGAGAGGACTTCCTGAAGGCAGTGAAAGTAAAGTAAAAAAAAGTAGCGAAAGATGTGTCAAGATTGTTAACACTCTTCCTCATGGCAACACTGTTTTGTGCAACCACGGCACCAACAATTAGTTGGTCATTTATCAAGTATGTTTAAGACCTTGAAGAGTCAACATCTTATGCGTAGTCAATATACATCAAAGACTTTCTGATACAAATTTTGAATGAAAAGTTTGACACTTTGAATACAATAAACAGATGTGCCATTGCTCTTTTAGTAATAATCTTTCTTGCTTAGTCTCTAATGATTTTCACTTCTAAATAGAATTATAAATAAACATGACTAACTAGTTGTCTATTTGTTTCTTGTTCTTTAATACAGTATTGGTTGTGCGAACATGTCAACTTGTTGCCAGCACAATCTGACTATGAGTTTCCAAGGTTTCTAAAATAGAGATTGTCTGATACAACTGCATCCCTCAACCAATCACCATTGGAAATTATTGATCCACTCAAGGCATCTATTAGGCGTATTATTTTTTACTTGTCATAATAGATAAAGTTATCTGTTTCAACATACTCATTGCTTCTTTTTTCTCATGAAGGTGAATGAATCTGAATTAGAGCTAACCATGGAGAAAAAAGAACTTGACAATAATTGATCTTGGTAGTAAAAAAAAAGGAATTGGAAAGTCAAAAGAAAAAAAAATAGGCATTTGAAATGCTGATAGCTCAACTCCAAAAAGAAAACGGACTTCTAAGAATTAAAAATGGTAAAGAAAAAAATTTGAGCGCTAAAATCCAAGAGGATAACAACATTCTAACAGCTAAAAATGAAAAATTGAAAAAAGAGATAGATCAAAAAGATTAAATAATTGTCATGTTGGAGAAGACAATTGAACTTCTTAAAGAAAAGGTTGATCGCAATGAGAATGGAACCGCTGCTAGTCAATATGACAACCAATATCAAGTTTTTGGTCTTGAAACTGAAATTGGGTCCATTTTACTTGAAAATGACATCTTTGAGGAAGAGAAGAAAGAAGAACTGATTGAGAGAGAAGTTGAGGTTGGTTCAATCTTACTTGAAAATGAAATTGTTAATGAACAACTTGAAGAATGAGAACGACATAACTCTGTACTCAATGAAGACATCCAGGATTTGTCAGCACATGTACTCACACAACAATACAAGGCAACCTTCTGTTCTATGTAACAACAGATAAGCTTATCTGTTTTAAATTGTATTCTGTAATATCAAAACAGATAAGTTTATCTGTTTTCATTTGTTTTATGTAGTTGTATATTATATAACAACAGATGAAGTTATCTGTTTTATAGTTCTGTTCTAATCCTTCTTATGTATTCTACTTTAGAGTACATATAACAATAGATAAGTTTATCTATTTTAAATTGTATTATGTAATATAAAAATAGATATGCTTATATGTTTTCATTTGTTTTATGTATCTATATA
>JABCMJ010031373.1:0-17989 GCA_014822125.1 Arbutus unedo | reverse complement strand
AATGAGGGTTTCTTAGAGAGAGAAGGGGAAAAAACTGATTTAGGGTGTATTGGTTGTGTTAAAAAAATTTTAGTTCATCACTTTTATTTATACGCGTCCACCGGTGTGACCAATCACGGAAAATAGGCCAGGGGCCGTGACCAGTCATGCGAAACTACTGACAAAAATTTTGAAAAAAGCTCCATCCACGTGATTAGTCACCGGAAAGGCACGCGTCCGCATGACCAGTCACGCCAACCTACTGACCAAAAATTTTACTCTTTTTTTTTTTTTTATTTATCCTTCTCATCTTCATCAAAACTCATCCAAATGATCATTTATCTCATCTAACCCATATCGATACCTATTTTATTCACCGTAAAATATTTTTAAACATTAAAATATGGCGGGTCCTCACAAATGATGTCTATTTCATCATCTTGGTTGATATCCTGAGCTTCTCCAGCAAGATAATCAAAAGTATTCTGGATAGACATTGTATCTGAGATGGATTGGAAGTGTCACTTTTGGCATCATATGAATGTTGGTGACCTTGGAGTGCCAAATACTGTTGTTTGATGAATTTCATTGACTGAATGTCATGTTCATCTTCAGTGAGATCATGACACTAATCTTGAATGTGTAGTTTCATCTGGAAAAACGTAATTTCCTAATGTTGTAGATGAGGTACTATTCGGATTTTCTAGGTGTAATTGTACCTGGGTCTTACAAGCAAATACATAATAATCTATAGTTTCTTTGATCACTTTTAATGTTTTGTCTATCTCAAAATGAGACAATCATTTAACCAAAAATATTCATTGAATTAATGAAATCTATAGATGATCATACGCAAATTAGAGATCCAACCTCCAAATCCAAGCAATACGAAATTCTGCAAAATACTATAAAGTATCCTGCCCTTTTGTTGGATTGACTGCTGATTTTCCCTTAAGTTTGGGATGATTTTGATACCATTAAGAAATTGGTTAAATAAGGGGTTCAAGAAATATTTCTTGTACTACTCCAAAGTTTTCCCACCAACGTGGAAACCATGACGGAAATCCACTGGCTTTAAGAATATCGAGATTGATATTGATAAACCACGAATGGTCCTTTACTAGATCTTGATAATAAAATATAAAAGTCTAGGCTTTCACATAATCTCAGTAGTTATATTATTGATCTTGGTACTGTTTTAGGGCTCTCCTTGCAAATGTAGAGAGTCCCCATTTCGGCAGATGTATAACTTTAGTGATATAACACTTTGAATGGGTTATTTGACTACGGGTATCACCCACCCCCGTGATGATGGTGTGTGATTTCTACTGATTGTGTTTTTGTAAGGATTGTTTCGTAAACATAACGAAGTTTTTCATTAGAAACTACATACTTTTGAGTATTCAAGTATATTTCTTTGAGATACCAGGCATCATTTTCCATTGAAGATCACTCTGGATGAGTGTGAATACTAATTCAATTATGGATTTTTTGCAAAATTGAGGACCTTGTTCCATGGCCTCTGAGTGTTTAGGCAATGTTTGGTTGGTTAAACCAATGCCTAACTGTGGATATTCTGCCGAGGACAAAGGTTCCTTACTTTTGCTGTTTCTTTAACTGTTTTTGCCTTTGGTTTTGTCAGAAGGCTACATCATTGATGCTTACGAATAGTGCCTGCAAAAATCAGACAAGATTAACAAAGATATATTTTATTACTGGTTTGTAAAAATTCGCGGGTAAGAAAATTAGGTAATGAATTTTGATCTCCTTTGACGTATTCAATTTTAAAATCAAAGGAAGATAATTCAGATTGCCATCGAGCAAAATTTTGTTTAGAAATATGATTTTTAACATAAATTTTGTTGAAATACAATCAATGCATAGTAAAAAAGATTGATTTAATAAATCATCTTGGAATTTAGAAACATATTTCACAATAGAAAGCATTTCCTTTTTTTATTGTGGAATAATTCACTTGAGCATTTTCCCACACTCCTAATGTAAACCGAAGTAATTCTTCTTTTTGATAATTAGGATTTTTCTACTTGTGAATACCTCCATAACCTATGTTGAAAGCATCAATCTCAACAATTTTAAATCAAGTGAGATTAACTAGACAAAGACAAGGAAGCTGTTTAGCTCTTAGTTTAATTTTTGTAGTAGTGTATGGTTATCGTTCTTCTTTAACTATGAACATGTCTTTCCAAAGAATGACCATATGGATCGACATCCAAGTCGCGTTAGGTTGCCATTTAGTTTGGGAGGGATGTGAGGCATAAATTATCTGTAAATCGTTGACTCATGTATGCATAAGTCTTTAAAAAAAATATCTTCATAGTTTTCATTTTACTCAGAACCAGAATATTGATTATTTGATGGTAAATTATCTGCTATATGAAACACAAAAGGATTAACAATCATTGAAAGATTATGAGTTTTCTACCGCCTAATAAACTATCTTTATTTGTAAAAAAATGAAGAAATTGTGGAGTTCCAGTCTCAACAGCTTAATCAGTGGACAATACCTTCGGTAGAGTCCAAAAAATTTTACAAAATTGGAATCTTTAACTCCATAGTAAGCATGCTATTAAGAATTTAAAGCAATCTATATGTTTTGACAATAATGAGCAAAACCTTAAGCTTTTATGCATTAGGACAACCAAAGGTATTTGCATAAATGCAGCTATCTACGTATAGGTTTAATCCAAGTTGCTTTTAAACCTTTAACTTGGTCTAAATGCTAGTATTTAGACAAATCTAAGGGATGCTGGATGCAATGATTGAAAATCCTCCCTTATGAAAATTTCCCAAACCAGCTTATGTCATAGACCAGTTTATTTTAATGTATATCCAAATCTTAACTTGTCTTTGACTAACAGGAATTTGTTTGCAGCAATTTGTTTGCATATTCATACTCAAGGTTATGAACACTGTGTCCTAACGTTGTTTTACGTAGTTACCTAGGAAAAATAGTAGTTATAAAAAGTAATCTTTTAACTACTAATGTTGTTGTTCCTAGGTTGATTAAGTGGGAAGAAGTCAGCTTTCCCTCTACCTGGATCATCCATAATGCTATCATACCTCAACTAGTTATCAGTAGGGACATAGACTAGATTACCCAAACATTTGAAGGAGATGTTGAAATATGGTTTTTTCATGACCATGTTAGCCACATCTCCCTACCAGGACTTTCTAGAAGTATGTCTTCAAGACAAAGTTACATTTTTCGCTGCAAAGTGTCTCAGTCATCTTTTGTGTCTTGTCATCTTTTGTGTCTTCTAGACATTCTGTATCGAAACTACCAGAACATACACCATCAAAACCACCTGAGGAAATTAGACTATTAGAAAACCTAGAAGCAATTAGGATTTCTGAAGAACTAATACCCCCACGGTGTCTACAGTAGAGTTGGGGGAAATTCACCTACTCCATCAGAAGTGAGTTTTCACATATAAAAGTTCTTTAATGGATTACACACCCAATTCTCCCATTAGAAGACTTATCAATAGTGAATTTGAGTCACCCTCAGGTCAGGGGTTTAGGGATTGGTATTTTGTCAAATTTGACAAATCAAAATTGTTGTTTATTAAATATCACTTTTATAGGGATCTAGAAAATAAACAAACCATCATACTTTTTAAAAAATAATTTTTAAATTAGTATCCAAATCAATATCACATCAATGTGATAGAAGAATATCAGGAAACTAGGACAACCATTGATGGGATGACAAGTTAGTCAACTCATCATCCACTTGATCCTTTGAAAATGGCGAATTCACAAAAAACTCCAGAAGTTAGGCCTTATGTTGATTTAGGGACTTCTCCTAGTAGTTTTTCTGTTAAAAGTTGCCAAATCATAAAGCAGCATAATTTTACCAATATGCATTTGCAAATTATTGGCAATCAACCAAACCGTATTGAAGATAGTATTCAAACTATTCTTCAAAACCTGAAGGCTAAGCAACCTATGGTATCTACTTTCAAAGATTTTTCATCATTACAGAAAGTAGATATTAAGCCACTTTTATTAGTTAACAATTTCAAGTTTTCTAATCAAAAGAAGAAATCTGAATTTGTTGACCTACTTATAGTTCGCATGAGTAAACTCAAAATTAATGTTCGTAGTAACAAATCAAAATCTAAAGATGTTAAAGGAAACCTTTTCAAAACCTCTACATCAACAGAATCTGAAGGTGAAGATCTAGATGAATTAGATTTTTCATCAAATTCTACACCTTCGCCTAAAGTTTGTAACTTAATAGAACACGATTATTTCAAAATCTCGGCATAAATGAAATGGTTAGGTCTTAATGTCCTGACTACTTCTCAGCAGGAAATGATCAAATTAATTGATCACACCCAAGATTCTGAAATAAGGAAGAAAATTATAGAGATTTCTCTATCTTCTTCCGTAGCATAACCATCTTGTTCTTCTATTAAAAAACCTACTAATCCTAGCAAGTATTGTAGCATTAATGAGGTTTAAATAGAATTGAGTCTTCTAGTAGCTCTAAACTAGCTACTATCCAAGACATAAAAAAAGAAGTTAACAATTTAAAAGTTGAATTGAGACAACATAGGTTGACCCAACAAAATGACTTTATCCACATAAATAATGGATTTACTAATCTAGAAATTCTATCTCACCATGAGGATAAGATTCCAACCGAAGAAAACTATAATTATCTAAATAAGTTGGTAAGTTCTTCTACTTCTACACCAATCTATTTAAATAATTTAACTAAGGTAACAAATAAAAAAAAAGGTATATCCAAGTTAATTTAGTTATTAACCAAGAATATATTATTAACAATGCTATTGCACTTGTTGATAGTGGTGCAGATATAAACTGTATTTTGGAAGGACTGGTTCCTACCTAATACTTTGAAAAAACAGTTCAATCTTTAACTACTACAAGTGGTAACCATATGGACATCAAATTCAAATTATCTAATGTCTTGATATGTAAGGAAGAAATTTGCTACCATCCTTCTCTTTACTTATTAAAAATCTTCAACAGCAAGTTATATTAGGAACACCTTTCCTATGTATAATTATGTTGATCACTAAAATTGATCAATTTGGTATTTTTAGTCAGGTACAAGGACATGATTTATTCTATTCTTTTATGACTGATCCAGAAAGCAGACTTATCCAAGAGTTAAGAAGTTTTCTTAATTGAAACGAAAGCCAACTTAATCTCAAAAAGAGATTCACTTTATGAATATCAATTAAAAAGTTCAATCACCTTCTTTTCAAGAAAAAGTTAAGGTAATTGAAAAGCAATTCATTATAGATGTCTATAGTGGCTTACCAAATGCTTTTTGGGATAGAAAAAGACACAGTGATGCCGAGTGGGTCGCTACCACATTTCTGGACCGCTTGGATTGGTCACGAACCAAACGGACCAGTGGCAGATTCACCCGTGGGTCATATAGTTAAAGTGAAACATCGTTGTGATCAAGGCCCATCGATCTATAGATCCATGGGCCCTAGTGGCTTTCAACCTGATTCCTTTGTTTAGCCCTCTGAATCAACAAATTTGTCGTTTTAGAAAATATTTATTTTCCTTATAACCTTTAGTCAGAATTTTCGTTTTAGTAGTCGTCTATTTTGACAACCTTATATTTCTTTCTAGTATTTGATTTCCCAGTCAAATCAATTTTTTTTGTTTTTGGGAATTTTCTTAATTTCTTTTATTTAGCCTAGATTAGCAAGCCTAATCTTTTGTTATTTCATTTCTTAATTTGATATAGGATTCTATGTCCCTATAAATTGTTTTGTAAGCCTAAGGCTAAATAGTTATTAATTAATTAATAAAAACTGAATGTTTTACTCAATTCATTTGTTTAGAGCCAAGTTTCAATCCTGACTATGGCCAGAGGACGTGCAGGAGGTCGAGGACGAGGACCTAAAATTGCCACTGTTGAGAAAATTTATGAACGCGATGACGATGATTGAGAAACTTGAACAGGAGAAGGTTTTTCGACTAGAGCAGATTCTTGGAGTTGTCTTACAACGCCTCGAGGCTCTGGAAGTTGCTGGCCAACCTCGCCGGCATCCGAACGACCCTACTGCTTAGGAGTAGTTTGAGGGATCGGATGTTGATGGCTCTAATCCTTTTGCTAAAGTTCGTCAGCCAAGGAGACGAACTGAAGATATCGTGGTTAGTAACTATGATTCTCATTATTGGGAGTCAGGCTTGAAGATTGACTTGCCTAAATTTCAGGGAGGTCTGACGCCAGAAGAGTTTCTTGATTGGCTTAATGCTATCGAAGAGATTCTAGAATTCAAATAGGTTCCTGAGGACAGGAGGCTACCTCTAGTGGCTACCAGGTTTCGGGGAAGAACCTCCTCTTGGTGGCAACAACTCAAGATTAAATGGTAGAGACTGGGCAAAGAAAAAATCAAGGATTGGGATAAGTTGAAGAAGAAGATGTGCGTCGCGTTCCTGCCACATAATTATTTGCGGCTAATGTACTGGCGGCTACAAAATTTTTGGTAAGGCACACGTACAATTGATGATCACACCAACAAGTTTTACCAACTCATGGCCAGGATTGACGTTATAAAAGCAAAAGAACAGTAGAGTTCTTGATTTGTTGGTGGGCTACGACAACAGGTTAAGGATGAGTTAGACATATATGACCTATTCTTAGTTTTAGATGCCCACCAGAGAGTCGTAACACTAGAGCATCATTTCAGTAAGAGACCGACAGCGATTAGCTGGAACAGTACCTCTCAGACACCAGTGACCACTATTCCAACAGACTGCACAAGGGGTTCTCTACCCATCGCAACTCCAACGCCCAAACCATCATCTTCTGGCTTTAAGTGCTTTAAGTGCGGCGAGCCAGGGCGCCGTGCTGTTGATTGCCAAAAGGTCAATCATCCTAAAAAGGCTGTGTTCCTAGACACAGAAGACTACCAGGTGGAGACAGCGGGGTATGACCATGAACCCACATACGACGGTACCAATGAATAAGTTATTGATGAGGAGGATGTGTTTGGAGATCAAGGTTTGTTGCTGGTAGTTCATAGAGCTTGTTATACTCCTTGAGGCACTGATAGGGAGTCTTGGTTCCACAATAATATTTTTTAGTCAACCTGCAACATTTGAAGCAAAATCTGCCGCTTTGTGATTGATTCGAGGAGCTGCAAGAACGTGATTTCTAAGGAAGTAGTGCAGAAATTGAATCTAATGACAGAGCCACACCCCAGTTCATACAAGTTGGCTTGGCTGAACAAGGGCAATGAGGTAAAAGTTTTAAAATGTTGCTTGGTGTCTTTCTCAATTGGTGCAAAATATAATGATAAGATCTAGTGTGACATTGTTGCTATGGATGTTTGCCATCTTCTGTTGGGGAGACCCTGGCAATATGAAAAAAAGTTAACCATGATGGTGGCACAAATACTTACAGCTTAATATTTGGTGGCACTCAGATTAATTTTTTACCGCTAAAAGATGTAGTAGCCAAACCGCAAGGTGGAGAGGTTACCAAACTTTTAGCATAGGCGGACATGGAAGAGGAGTTTGTTGAATCGAGGGTTATGTTCATACTGATAGGTAAAGAGACAGACAAGGTTCTAGAGGGGGGTACGATCCCAAAAGCCGTCCAGCCCCTTATGAAGGAATTTGGAGATGTGGTTTCAAATGGGTTGCCTCTGTTGCGGGACAAGCTTGTCGCCCGTAGGATTGAGCCCATGGAGATTATTGCGAAGATTAACCCCAATGCTTATCGACTAAAGTTGTCGAGTCATACGCGCACAACTGATGTCTTCAATGTCAAGCATTTGATTCTATTTTTTGGGGATAACTCGTTTTTCTGATGACTTCACTTCGAGGGAAAAGTCTTTCCAAGTTGGGGAGAATAATGTCGAGCGGGTCACGATCATATTTTTGGACCGCTTAGATTGGTCACGGGCTAAACATACCAGTGGCAGATTGACTTGTGGGCCATGTGGTTAAAGCGAAAAGTTGTTCTGATCGAAGCCTATATCGATCTATAGATCCATGGGCCCCAATGGCTTCCACCTAATTCCTCCGTTTAGGCATCCAAATAAACAAATTTGTCGTTTTAGGAAAGATTTTTTTTCCTTATAACTTTTAGTCGGAATTTCCGTTTTAATCGTCGTTTGTTTTGGCAATCTTATATTTCTTTTTAGTATTTGATTTTATAGTCAAATCAAAATTTTTTATTTTTGATAATTTTTTTAATTTTTTTTATTTAGGCTAGATTAGCAAGTTTAAATCTTTTATTATTTTATTTCCTAGTTGATATAAGATTTTACGTCCCTATAAATTATTTTGTAAGCGTAAGGGCCAAGATGTTGTTAATTGATTAATAAAAACTGAGTGTTTTACTAAATTCATTTGTTTAAGGAGGGAGTATCTCTAGTTCAAATAAGATTTGGGATTGTCTTCGTGTTATACTCGTCCAAAAATACGCTTCACTACATCACACCGTCTCTCTCCCTTATGATCAAAATTCTGATGACTCAACAAAGTCAAATGAAGGGTGATTATTTGAAACTTCGTAGAAAAAAGATTCAAACCGTTCTTGATAAAAACCTCATTTGTAAAAGCTATTTACATTGGAATTGTACTGCTTTTTATGTGAATAAAAATTCTAAAAAAGAACGAGGTGTATCTAGACTTGTTATTAATTACAACCCCCTTAACAATGTTCTAAAATGAATAAGATATCCTATACCTAATAAAAAAGACCTTCTTGATAGGTTGCAATCAGCAATTATTTTCTCTAAGTTTGACTTAAAATTTGGATATTGGCAGATTCAGATAGAGGAGAAAGATTGGTGTAAAGTTGCATTCGTTGTTCCTTTTGGGCATTTCGAATGGAATGTTATGTCTTTTGGATTAAAAAATGCACCTTCGGAATTTCAAAATATAATGAATGAAATATTTTCACCAAATTCTGACCATTGCATTGTCTACATAGATGATATTTTGATTTTCTCATCATCCATTGATTAGCATTTTAAACATCTCAAAATTCTAAAAGATGTTATCGGAAGAAATGGTATAGTTATTTCTAGCCCAAAAATGAAACTTTTTCAAATATCTGTAAGATGTTTGGGTCATAACATAAACCAAGGAAAGATCATTTCTATTGATAGTAGTATTGAGTTTGCTTCTAGATTTCGTGATGAAATTAACAATAAAACTCAATTACAATAATCTTTGGACAATCTCAATTATATTACAGACTATTATTAGAATCTCGCTCAAGATGTTGCAATTCTTTACACAATATTGCAAAAGACTCCTCCTCATTGGACTGAGAAGCACACATCAGCAGTAAGAAAAATTAAATTGAAAACTAAATAGCTTTCTTGTCTTTGTCTACCTAATCCCACTTGGTTTAAAATTGTTGAGACTGATGCTTCCAGCACAAGTTATGGAGGTATTTTCAAGCAAAAAAAATCTTAATTCTCAAAAGAAAATTAATTCAATTTACATCAGGAGCGTGGAAAAATACTCAAGTGAAGTATTTCACAATCAAAGGAAATGCTTTCTATAGCGAAAAGTGTTTCTAAATTCCAAGATGATTTATTAAATCAATCTTTTTTACTACACATTGATTGTATTTCAACAAAATTTATTCTAGCTAAAGATGTTAAAAAATATTGTTTCTAAACAAATTTTTGCTAAATGGCAATCTGAATTATCCGTCTTTGATTTTGAAATTGAATACATCAAAAGTGATCAAAATTCATTATCTAATTTTTTTACCCGAGAATTTTTACAAACCTATAATTAATATATCTTTGCTAAATCTTGTCTGATTTTTGCAAGCACTATTCGTAGGCATCAATGGTGTAGCTTTCTAACAAAAGCAAAGGCAAAAACAGTTGAAAAACAGTAAAAATTAGGAAAAGGAAAACCTTTGTCCTCAACAGAATATCCGAAATTTGGCATTGGTTCCAACCAAACATTGCCTAAAACAGTCAAAGAGGCCATGGCACAAGGTCCTCAATTTTGCAAAAAATCCGTAGTTGAATCAGTATTCACACTCATCCAGAGTGATTTTCAATGGCAAAATGATGCCTGGTATCTCAAAGAAAGATACTTGAATACTCAACAATATGCAATTTCTGATGGAAAACTTCGTTATGTCTACGAAGCAATCCTTACAAAAACACAATCAATAGAAATCACGCATCATCATCACAAGGTCGGTGATACTAGTGGTCCAATAACCCACTCAGAGTGTTATATCACTAAAGTGATACATCCGCAGAAATGGGGACTCTCTGCATTTGCAGGGAGAATCCTAAAGCAATACCAAGATCAATAATATAACTCCTAAGATTATGTGGAAGCTTGGACTTTTATATTTTATTATCAAAATCTAGTAAAGGATCATTCGTGGTTTATCAGAATCAATCCCAGTATTCTTAAAGCTAGTGGATTTCCGTAATGGTTTCTACATTAGTGGGAAACATTTGAAGCAGTACAGGAAATATTTTCTGAACCCCTTATAAGATCATTTTCTTTATGGTCTTAATATCATCCCAAACTTAAGGGAAAATTAACAGTCAATCCACCAAAAGGGATACTTTATGGTATTTTGCATAATTTCGTATTGCTTGGATTTGGAGGTGGGACATCCAATTTGCATACGATCATCTACAGATTCCATAAATTCAACGAATATTTTTGGTTAAATGATTGTCTCGTTTTGAGATAGATAAAACATTAACAGTGATCAAAGAAACTGTAGATCATTATGTATCTGTTTATAAGACTCATGTACAATTACTCCCGAAAAATCCAAATAGCTCCTCATCAACAACATCAAGAAATTACATTTTTCCAGATGAAACAGCACATCCAGGATCAGTATCATGATCTCTGAAGATGAACATGACATTGAGTTAATGGAATTCATCAAACAACAGTATTTGGGCCTCCAAGGTCACCAACATTCATATGATGCCAAAAGACTTCCAATGCATCTCAAACACAACTAGCAACATTTCTCCATAATGCTTTTAATTGTCTTGCTGAAGAAGTTTAGGATTCCAACCAAGATGATGAAGTAGACATCACTGCTGACTTCATTGAAACTGATTTGTTAGACTCCGTGATTCAACTAAAGATGAAACGTTTGGAAAAAACAAAAGCAAAAAGAAAATGATTTAATGAGCACTTCAATATTCAGCCGTATCAAAGCAAGCAAGAAATGACATAAAGGCAAAGCAAAAAGAAGATTTCAGCTTTATGTCATCAACTTGTCTTTCCCAAAAAGCATATGGGAAAAGCAAATAGTAAAAACAGATGCTCTGTACGACTCCCCATTATCAAGGACACTTGGCATTCAAATTTTAAAATAATGTTTTGAAGTTCGTAACAGTAGACTTGGATTTCAAAATGATGTTTTAAAGTCCGTAACAATAGCCTAGGCTGTATCTATTTAAATATATGTTTGTGCCATTGTTCGACACTACTTCCTCCACCCACTTTTTCATACTTACTTTCTATCCTTGTAATCTCCCTATTTCTCTTTCTACTTTTTTTGTAAAATTTTCTCAAGCCTTCTTTCAGTATCAACAAAGAAGAAATTATTTAGTAAGTCATATTCTTTACTTTCAATCATAAGATCCTCACCAACCCACCCCCACCCCCCTTTTTGTATCAGAGCCACAAATGGCTTGCTTTTCTTTTTATTTTTTCCACCGTTGCGTTAAAAAAGTGACTAACACCGCTCATTTGAACTCTTTTCGGTCATGTTCTCCAGATTTATTTTTGAAAAAATTCTAAAAATTCACAGTTGACTTAAAAGAATATTTCGAGATTAACTACGAACTCACAATTTTAAAATAAAATATTATTAATGAGGTGTGTGCATAAAGCACACAAAAAGAGTTTTAGTTTAAGCACAAAACTGTGTCATTTTGAAGCACAACTTGTATGTCGTGCTAGTAGAAGGCACATCACACACCCCAAATCCCACAAGCACACTACGCAGTCTGACAATCTCCTTGATTTAGAGGCGGTTGTATGAGTCCATCGTATCTGACACATAAATAGGTTCAGTCACAAATTGTGAACTCCAATGTTCACTAAAAATTAGAGGTCCAACATGAAAAACATTTGACTTGATTCCCAGATAAGGAGTACGTAGGCAACGTAGATAAATAAACTAAGTTTAGTCGCTAAAATAAATAAACTATGTTTTATTTTTTTTGTTCTTGAAATTAATTATAGTTGGAATTGAGAGATTTTTTTTACAAATGATATAATTAAAAATATGTTATATTTCGAATGGGTCCAACCTACATAATAAAAACTTGTATAAATTTTTATTTATGTAAGTTAGATTATGCTAAGCAACAATTAAATTTTTTCCTAAACACAACTCCCAATGAGTGAAAACGTCTCTTGATCTATGTGCTCGATGATTTTTCCAAAATTCAAATTTCATTGAAAATCTCGTAAGTTACCATGTCCAATGTTAACTTATCGTTTTCTAGGCTCAAGATTTTCGATTGACCCATTATTGTTGTAAGGCTTTCATCATCAATCAATACTAATGAAAGCAAAATACGCATAATGGATATTTAATTAAGCATGCGAAGCAATAAATTGAATCATATGATTATGCATAGAAATAGAGAAATTTCAGATCATGCGTATGGTTTATATCACATCTTATTAACAGGCCTTAAATGACATATACAAGGAAAACAATTCATGGTTTAAGTTCGTTATTTGGGGGGACCTAAGTAGATATGTCAAAGTTCATGTTGGAGGCCAAAAAAAATTATGTACAGTTTGTAAGAGTGACTAGTCAGGGTTCTAAGGATAACCAGTCAAGATATTCGTCTTTCCCAAAACAAATTCTAAGTTTTCCACCATTAAAACTTCATGAAACTTATGACTTTGATCCAAAATACAAATTAAAGATGGAGCAGTATCATTTACCTTGTAATGGCTGATTGAAGCTCAGATTTGTGGATCGAAGTGAATTAGGGCTTAGAACTCCAAGTGGTTTCCTCTCTCTCTAAAATTTCATTGAAATTTTCTCTCCTTTCATACTCCGAACTTCTAATATGCAGCACGTTAACCTCACCAGATTTGGAGAATTCGTGTGGGAAGAAGAAGAATGGGGCTTCTTTATATCGGGGATGAAACATGGGGATGTGGAAACACAAATCTGCAGCAGTATATTTGCATGCTGCCCTGGGAGCTTGAGCGAAGAGGCGAAAGAAGCAAGTACATAACTGGGGAAGAGAGTACAACAGGGGAGGAAAAGGAAGAAGAAATCTCTCCCCTATTGGAGAGAGAGATTTTCTGCCCTGTTATGATTTTGTTCCTCGGCAAAAGATTTTTGGCACGGAGGAGTCCTCATTAGCAAGTGAGGGTGATAATGAGCCTAGAAAAATAAATCAAGTGTGGTTGAAACTATGAGAACTTGATTTAGCTTTGAATTTAGCAAGGAGCAAATGGACCAAATGGATTTGGGTCAGACTTTAGTGAGATTAAAAGGGCTTGGTTGGGCTTTGGCATTAGAAAGGAAAATGAATTGGGCTACTGGGGGAAATGCATAGAGTTGGTGTGCATATGAGCCACTAGCATTCCCAATCATATTTCAAATTTAAATTATGCATCAATTAAATACTGAAATCAAAATTTAAAATTAAATTTTTTTTATTGAATTTAAAATTTTAGGTTCTTACAGGGCAACACATTCTACGAAACTTACCTTTTTATAAGTAACTGAATAAAAAAAAAGTAATAAAGACACTAGAAAATCCTCAAACACACTAAAACAGTTAGTTGAGAATCTAAGAAAAAGAAATTAAATAAAGCAGAGGTAACATTCCTAAGCAGATGGCACAAAAAGTGGAATTATGCCCAATACGATAAAAATAGAACACAACTTCTCTGCAGTTGGCTTGCACATTTCAGTCTGGGATGGGACTCGAGCCCCTGCCCTTGCCCGTGCCCGTGTGTCCAGGTAGAAAAACTCATATACGTACCATAAACTCAGATATATACCGTTATCTATAAGGATGAATGTATTGTCCTTCCGTAGGTCAAACTTACTAGTACATACTACCATGCCTCAACAAAGTATTTTTTGGATATAATCATTTCTTCAACCAACATAGATGAGATAAAAAGCCAAGTGAGCATCTCATTTCAACACATGGATTCATTTTTGTAAAATAACATAGGTCAGATCTTAACCCAAAATCTCGTAAAATGAGCGGCTGAACAATTTTGAGCCTCGTCAAGAACCCAGCGGTCCCTAGTCTCACATTTTATAATGAGACAGCAGGTTTTTTCACATGATCATAAACTCAACATTATAATTGAACTTAAAAGGCTTACTAGACAATTTATTGCACACCAATTCTACTAGAAACAAGACAGAATTATGAGCATGGAGCAAGAATCTCAAACTTGTGTCACGACTTATCTGTGTATAATCCAAGATACTTGTAATAGAACAGACAATGAGAGCAACACCTATCAGTAAACAAAAACTCTCTGCATATAGATACTATGTACGGAAGAACTCATTTCAAGAGCATCAACAGTAAAAAACTAAGGCCAATGGGTAGTCTGATTTGCTACTTCATTGAGCCTTCACTTTCTTAAATCTTTCAATTAGGGATTCTATAGATTTCTGAATCCGAGAGCTTTCAGCTTGCCTCACTGCTTGAGATGCCTTGTGTAAACTTTCGATTCCACGACCCAAACTGGCAATTGAAGGGGCTGCAGGAAGAGACTCGGCGACGCATTCAATCCCATCCCCATACACAAGAAGCCCACTGCAAATAGCAATACTAGACCCAAAGGTGGCCCATGGCAGAGACCCAATGGGCCGGACCCGCCGTTTTCTCATTATTTCATAAAATGCTGTTCTCATGGCTGAAAGACTGGTTCTCTCTGCCGATGCTATCATGCTGTGAACCACCACCCTTATTTTTTCAGCAGAAGCAGTTGCTTTAAAGGCGGATGTTGCTTTGGCTCCTGTGCTTGCAAATCCAGGGGCTACCACTTTTGATGGACCCACAGTCTTGCTTAGTGCAATAGCAACTGCCTTTTGGGTCTGTGACAAAATAAGTTTAAGCGAAGCAGGAACTTTGAAGGTAACAACTTTCACGAAGGTTGATGCAGGGACAACTTTAGAGAGCGATGAAGCTCCTAAAATGGCAGTTGCTCCTGCCCCAACTGCCACCACTGGTTTACTAGTTAACAGCCGCTTTCTGTCACTATGATATGAGGTTTCCTCGTCGTTTTCAAAGCTAGTAATAGCTTGCTCCACCATATCCTTGATTTCCAGAGGAACAGAGGTGTTCCAATGTTTTCTGAGACCAGCCAAGCCACTCGAATCTACAATTGCCACTATGGATTTAAAATTTTTGGTTTGTCCTCTAAGGGCTTGTGCAAGAAGAACATGTGACTTTTCCTCGACATCAAGCTCTGAAAACTTGGTTTTGTCCGAGGTTGAGTTCCCAAGTCGTTTCATTGGAAACCGACCTGCATTGTTGAAAGCAATTCTCAAACCCTCAACTGCAATCTGGAATATGTAAACTTCAGATAGGAGTTTGATATCCACAGATTCTCCCTTGTTCACGTCATTGAGCATCTTTTGTGCATGAGCTAAAGCCCTTCCAATCGATGGGATATCTTGAAAAATATTATGTAAATCCACAAGTAAAGGGTAGATTGAACGGGCAAACGGTGGGGCCTCATAATCTGCTCTTGGCTGAAAATCTCCAGAAGCCCCCTCTGAAACAGAACTTGCTTGAGTTAAACATGAACTTAATGTCTTCAACATCTGTAAATGAGGACCATTCGTAAGATAAAATCTCCTTGAAGTTGAGGAAACCACTGAACCCACCTTTTGTGGAACCAAAGTATTAGGTTGTAAACCTAAGACTTGGAACTTGTTCCCCAGTTCACCTTCACAAGCCGGACTCTCCACCCCGTCACACTTCACAAATGGAGATTCAAGCAACAAGAAGGATGAACCTACTTCTTCAGCCACCCTTTTAGCAGCCAAGAAATGCCCATAAAGACAAATCCCAAAGATCTCTCTCAAAACCAAGCTCCCAGCCGCATTTTCATACTTCTCCTTATTTAACTTATGAACAAAGCACCTCTTCAGGACTTCAAAGGACGAAGTTGGAACTGAAACATCTGTACCGTTCCTCTGTGCAATTTCTCCAGAATGAATCTCATCAACCACGCCATGGCCCAATTGAACCACAACGGCATCAGGTCGGATTTCTCTAATAAGACACTCAGCA
The DNA here is from genome assembly GCA_014822125.1 of Arbutus unedo. Taxonomy (NCBI): domain Eukaryota; kingdom Viridiplantae; phylum Streptophyta; class Magnoliopsida; order Ericales; family Ericaceae; genus Arbutus; species Arbutus unedo. The sequence continues at coordinate 1,718 of JABCMJ010031373.1, read as the reverse complement.
TCCAAAGCTGATCTCTCAGATAAATTCTGAGCACACAGTATGTATATCACAGAATCCGCTTCGTGTTCGCGTATTGCAAAAATAAATTGTTTTGTGTGTTTGGGCACCGATAATTTGCGAACTAATCCATCTGACACTTTCAAGTCATCAAATTTAAGTGCTGAAAAGGGCCATAAGTTTTGCACGTAATACAAAGCTGCCGTGGCCATCACAGAATCAATGATACCTTTATTTGTTTTCCGAAAGGAAAACACAAGTCATTCCTATTTAGGGCAGATAACACCAAATCCCTTTAAACCCTATAAAGAGCAGGGTTTTCTAATTCGATTGACGTAAAATCGAAACCTCCTAAACAGAAAGGAAACAGAGAAAAACGGAAGGAAAACCATTGAAAGACCTAAACAAAGTCGAGCCGTAAATTAAAGTCAGATTTTTTCCTCCTTTGCAGTTATATAAATGAATTTGCGTGTATGTACGTATGTGTTGCATTGATGTTTGGATATGGATTTGATGACTTAATTCAAATACCTGACGTTCGAAAGACGAATCAAAGAAGAGGACGATGAATTTCCGGGGATGAAAGAGCTCCAACCGTAGTCAGGTTGCGTTCTCTCTCTCTCTCTCTCTCTCTCTCTCTGCTCTCTCTCTCTCTCGGGTATTGTATAGTTCAGAAGTGCATAAATTTCAGAAAACACCCTCACCTTTGAACTCAACCAGTGAATTTCCGTGCCCGTGCACTTGATTAAAAATTAAAATTTTTATCGAAAAACACTCAATAGTAATTTTAAAATATTTACACTAAATTAATCAATGTTTTTTAATCTATGCCTTGCAAAACATTAAGAACACATTTAAATTGAATTATAATTTTCTATTATTATGCGAGAAGCGATATTCTTATATAATCTTTAAATATGATCTATATATCTAATTAATATAATTAAATAAATTAAAAAAAGTACATTTATTTATAACAATCAATGAATAGAAAATTCAAATATTGCGTGCTACATCCAACTATTTTATACACTAATTTATCTTGCATTTTCTATTTCTTTATCAATGTGAGATGAAAATTTGTCCCAATAACACTTTCTTATTTTAATTCTATACATTTGATCAAATTTTATACTTCATCTCAACTATTAAAATCTACAAAAGGTTAGTATGTGAGGAGACGTTTTCCAAACACCACCTTATTTTTTATATAGATATATAGACATGTTATGTATGCATAAAATATGCACGCAAACGGAATACAGACAAAAAATGCACGGGTAAGAATTACATACGTGAAAATTATGTTTATGCAATTTTTTGTTTACTTTTTCTTTCCATTGCTAGAAATACCAATTATTGTCGAAATAGTTAGGATTATTTCTTTGAATTATGAAAATACTTAAATTTAATTTAGCTTAATTTAACTAAATTATTTATTGTATTTATTCAATTTTATTTTCTTGTATTTGTTATTTTTGTATCAATTTTTTACGATTTATTAGTCAGTCTCGATGAAAAATATCTAAAAAGTATAAAATTATATTCAAAAGTTAAGAAATTAGTAAAACACAAAAAATAAGTCTAAACAAATAATTTTTTAACTTATTTTTTATTTTCTTAATTTTTTTTGAATTTTGAACATATCAAATATTAAACTAATAAGAATAAATGTAAGAACCCGCAAAATTAGATTAAAAGAATAGTAAAAGAAAGTATAT
>JABCMJ010031372.1:0-35121 GCA_014822125.1 Arbutus unedo | reverse complement strand
AAAAAAAAAACTTGAAACAGTGCATTGTTTCGAAGCGAACATGTGGATTAAGAATTTCATTGAATATGAATTTTTCTTCTGATTAAGGTTAGAATGAAGCTAGTACTAATTAATGTTAGAGGACCTTTCACCTTTCGGCTGCATCAAATTAATTCGTCCATAAACAGGATCTTAATTCGTTCATAAACAGGACCTTAATTCATATTATGAAACCTATTTCTAAACCCTATTTCCATGAGTTGTTTTGGAATTTGAGGGCACACCGAGGTCATTTCCCCACCAGTCCATAATCCTCGACCATATTTCCCAAAAGAAGGCCAGATGATTATACACTTGTCTGACAGAAGATACAAATTCCTGTAATTCCATTTGCTCAAATATTCCTCAGGAGATACAAAAACGTCCTCTTTTGGTTGACATAAGTTCCTTCATACTTTGTTCAGTGAACCTTATATTCTTCAAAGCTTATTTGTTCCAACACTTCTCAAAAGCAACAGTTTTGACACTGAAGATTTCTTATATTCTTCAGTCCATCTTGAGCATTGTCATTAAGAGTAATTCCTTGCAGTTTAAGATGCAGCTTATAAAGAATATTATTCTCTTCCCAGACAGACAGTGTACTCTTCCCCTAAAAGTTAGAAAGTTTTGTGTTGTTAGCTAGGGAGTACTTGGCATGCATTAATTCATTGATAGTTAATTACCTCCTTCTAAGTAGCTATTAATCAACAAGAAAAGTCTTGAGAACTTTGTCTAATTGTAATGTTGCCCACCCAAATCTGGTTCCAGAAGCTAGTTGATCTCCCATCATATACTTTGATTTTAAAACCCTGACTGATTACCTTATTATAGCCCACATCTTGACTTCATCAGAGCTTTTTGCCTTTGTATATGATATTAATTTCAACTGACTAGATGTCACTTCTTGACTTCATCAGAGCTACCCCGCAAAAATCTCTGAAATATTTTCAAATATTTCTCTAGCCATGAAGACTGAGATTTTAAAGATGGACATATGTAATATGTTGGTAGGCTTGAGAGAATGGATTTAATCCACGTTATTCTTCCTGCATTCGACAAATACCTCATTTTCCAAATAGCCAATTTCTTTTTCACCTTTTCCACTATAGGATTTCCATGTTGCTTTTCTTCTAAGATTGTAATGCCTAGATACTTAAATAGGTAGCTAGGATATCTGTCATTTCGTAGCTAAGCCCAACCTTGATATAATTTGACAATTAATGGAACACCAACACCACATATATTATGCTCTTTGAGAAAATTAATTTTCAGGCCAAACATCAATTGAAAATATTTCAAGATTCTTTTCATATTGAGGATTTCATTCACATCATTGTTGCGAAATTGTGTCATCAACATATTGTAGATGAGACTTTATTAAACAATAATTTGAACCTTCCCTGACTACTTTGATGATGCATGGATCCCAGGTCCTTTCCATCAGTATATTCAAGGCTTCAGTTATATATAGATTGTGTGATGTTATAATATGTGTGTGTGTGTGTGTGTGTGTTATGTATTACTTTTGTTAGCTTTCTTTTGTGTTGAATAACTTTTCAAAAATTGACATGTGTTGAATGCTTAGTATTAGTAATTCAACCACTCTTTTATTTTATTTTTTGGGGCTCTATTTCATTTCTAATCCATGGCCAATAATTATAAAAATGTTTAATTTTTACAGACATAGTTCCGACATATCCATATCCTTTTTCTAAATTTTTTTTCGTATCGCCATATTTGTATCATGTCGCATGCATATCGATGTATCTATTCTGTGTCGAATCTGTATTTGTACTCCACATTACAGATGTCGTATTGGCAGACATTCTAGTCAACAAGATGCCGTCCACCTCCTACCGGTACCATTGCTCCGACCGCGTGCTTGACCATGCATGGCGGTTTCTTGGAAATTCTTGCCTGAGAATCTCATATTCCTACCAAGTAAGTTCAATGATTTCATCTCAAGTGCTAAGCAAATGCTTTGTGTTTTTTCTTCTTTTCTTGTCATACTGATGTGTTTTGACTTAAAACCATCTCCAATGGTCTTGAGCCTTTTTCGATTTGGCCCTTTTAACTCTTTTAAGATCTGTTTGGATTATGAATTTATTGAATTTTTTTGCAAGAGCAAAAGAACGATAATAAGACAATGAACCAAAGAAGTTGTTTATTTCTTAGATTTTTCACATACCATTAGTCATGGTTGTTATAGTATTGCGTTTGAATAATGAATTTCTAAAAACTTTCACGAAATCGAAGTAAATAATGAAATAAAAAAGATGTAAATAATTGGGTGAACTGATTGTTCCAGATGATCCAAAGAATTCACAAAGCGGACGTTATGGATTTGGTCCACACCGCATCCCTGGTTCCCTTATCCCAATCTACTGATAACGGATGTGTTGGATTCATTTCTAATTCGGCAGTTCTCCGCTGTTTGGCTGGACGGAAAACGGAGGAAAAATAGCAGGAAAAAACGGTTAAGTAAAAAAAATGTTACTGAAATGCAAGAACTCTTGTGTGTGTGTGTGTTCTAGCACAAATATTGATTCAATGATGTGGGAGTGCATTGTGCACAACAGTCGTGCTCTGCACTAAAACGATATTATTTTGGAGTGTAAAATACTGTTTGAAAATTATTCGCTCAGTACCCAATTATTCGCTCAATGTTTTGTGCGCTAAAATACTGTTATTTTGACGCACAACACGCTACAGCATAAGTCTCAAGTCCCACATAATTGTGTAAGGTCCCGTTTGGATGGGGGAAAGAAAGAGGGATAATTTTTGGAGAGAGTAAAAGGATTGACGTGATATGTTTAGTATGGTTTGAGAGCATTAAAATACAGGAAGATAATTTTTCACCCCTCTAAAAATAATCCCCCTAAGGGTCCGTTTGGATGGGGATAAGGAAGGGGTATAATTTTTGGAGAGGATAATAGGAATGACGTAACATGTTTAGTATGGTTTGAGAGCATAAAATACAGAGAGATAATTTTTCACCCCTTCAAACATAATCCCTCTCAACCCTCCTCCTGACCCAAAAATTATCCCCAGGTATTATCCATGAATAGTACTCAATCTCCTTTATTAAAACTATAAAATAATCTTATCCTTCTATTTTATTTTCCATTCAAATCAAAAACTATTTTATCTCCTTTTTTAATACTTCATCTAAACTATTTACTTTTTTATCCGCATCTTTAAATATCACATCAATATGGGGCTAACTCTCTAAAAATAATACATCATCTTATCTTATCTCCCCTTTATAACTTATCTCCCTGAAAATAATACTCCATCCAATCGGCTCCTAAAAGGGATAGAGGGGAATTATTTTTGAACACCCTCTCCTAGCCCAAAAATTATCTCCGAGTATTATTTAATAATACTCCATCTCCGTTATTACAATTACAAAATAATATTACTTTTCTATTTCATCACTCATCCAAATCAAGTACTATTTTATTCTATTTTTTAATATTTTATCTAAGTTATTTATTTTTTTATTTCTTTTATAAATATCACATCAATATAAATTAATCCTTTAAAAATAATACCCTTTTATTTATTCTCTATGTACCTTATTTTTCTAAAAATAATCTTTTACCAATCGCTCTAACATAACTATCAGTTCCTTTCGGGGGCTGAAGAGACCCGGCGAGGCTCAATCCCAATCAAAACCAACCACATCACCGTTTCCCACGTGTAACGCAGTCATTCGCCCGACCTTCACATCTGACGTGGCGCCCAAAAAGACTTCCTCTTTCATCTCTCTCTCTCTCTCTCTCTCTCTAGAGTCTAGAGATCTCCCTCGCTCTCTCACGAAGAGAAAATCATTCGACCCGAACTATAATAAATCCCCTCCGACAGTTCTGATCCTCAGCCGGAGGCTCCGTCGTCAACCGTGGCTTCCTCAGGCCTCTCTCGAAGAAAACCCACTTCTTCCTCTTCTTCTCATTCTCCATCACCGTCGCCTAATCATACCGTGATTTCGGATCCTACCCGTATAGTGTACAGAGAACCGGATCTGAAATCCCCTTTCTGGCAACGAGCCTGGTTCCTTGTCCTACTTCTCGTCATGGGTTTGTCTTCCTTTGCTCTCGCCATCTTCCTCTTCCTAACCCTAGATTCTGATTACACTTCGTCTCCTGTTTACGCTGCTTCCTCTGAAGGCGTAGAGGTAAATACATTATGTCCCCGAATTGTGTCCTAATTAGGTATAGAATTGTGAGATCATATGCGATTTACCTTCGGAATATTTCTGTAAAGGTTTCTATTTCAGATCGGATTCCAACTTTGGGGGTCCTAAGATATAGTATAATGCCATTGTTTGATCTGTTTTGAGCTCAGTGGTTATGTTACATAGGAGCAAGTCTACTCATTTATCCAATTTGAATGCTAATTTATGACTAGAACTATTAACTTTATAGAGTATGTCAGAATAATAATCACGCCCAAATTCATATTAGATAACACATGATAAGAACACATTATGATGAAAAAAGTGAACTCTTACACGAGATAAAATCCAAACCCTTAAAAATACTTATTGATAGTCAAGATCACAAAAGCTCCTCTCTGCAATCTGCGTGCCAAGTCCTTCTCTTTTGTAGTCCGTATAGTTCTTTTACTTTATTGGGTAAATTGCGTTCATAAAGTCTTCATTGGGAGTCATGTATAATTTTGTGGAAAACTTCAATAGAAAATATACTTCATGGGTTGATCGTATACTTGAAAATGTTACGCATTACTTTTTTGATAATAAATGAGTTTCTAGCACGAGTACATTATACAATTGGAAGAGTGCATGTAACATAGTAGTGGGTGTGGGATTGTTGAAATGGTGGGATTAATGGGTTAACTATTTAACATCTCAAGGAAGTTAACTACGAGAAGTTGATTATTACTGTTGTGATGTTGGGACAATGGAGGTTTATTTGTTAAAATTCATGTACGAGTAGGATTACGCAGGGATGCCTCCAGAATTTTGGTTGAGCGGTGACATATATAGACAACAAATAAGCTCTAACTTGGTGATATACATTATCAATTTGTAATAAACCAACAACTTATTTCTATGCGTGACTTATTTGGCTGGGTTAAATTTACTTTGTAAGGCTATATAGTTTAATTGCTTACAAATTTAATTGAACTCTTATTTTGGTATTGTATCAGTGGTTCAATGCCAACATTACTAAAGAAAAATCAAATCAAATGGAAAAAAAAAATTGTTTATTTTTTGAACCCAGGGTTTTTGCTTGAATCCTCTACAGTATTGGTGCGGCCGCCCCTGGGATTGTTCATTGTTTATAAATGATATCAAATAACAAATGGCCACCTTAATACAACTACATTTATCTAAAGCTCTCAATCCCCACTCTTGACATGTACACCTAAAAGAAAGGTTTAATTGAAGATTACACTACTTGAATAGGTGATGACAAATCTATTCATTTTAAATTCACAAATCCAAACATAACCTAATAATTACGTGAGAGCACGCTTTTTTCTTTGCTAGGTTTCCAATCCCCGAAATTCTTTTTGATTCGGTTTCGGTGTAGTATCTAATATTTGTTATGCTCATCTTTCTTACACCATATGGATTGTTTGAGAGTGGCAGATTACTTATGGTTCAGTTATCAAGCTTATGCACGAAAGGACGAAATTCAGGTTGCATTCACATGATGTGCCATATGGTTCTGGCAGTGGTCAGCAGTCAGTCACTGGTTTCCCCAGTGTTGATGATTCCAATAGCTACTGGGTATGCTTATGATGAACCTTTTTGGCCATACATTCTCTAATTTAATCAAGGAAATAAAGTGTTTGGGTTACTATGATTGGAGATCAGCTTTGAATTTTTGGATTTAATAGAGACTTCTTTTGTGGATAGATTGTTAGGCCTGAGCTAGAATCATCTACTAAACAAGGGGACACTATTAAAAGTGGAACAAACATTCGGTTGCAACATATGAGTACAAGGAGATGGTTGCATAGCCACTTGCATGCATCCCCGATTTCAGGCAATCTCGAGGTTAGCAGATTTGCTTTTTTATTCTCATGTTTCTCCCCGACTCAAATTTTGCTTCAACTGAGCCTTGAAGGACTTGAATTAAGCTGTTTTTTATTGTCTTGTAGGTGAGTTGCTTTGGAGGGGATGGTGATTCTGATACTGGAGATTATTGGAGGTGAGATTTCAGATTTGCTGATGAGTCATGTTTTGGACTCGGGAGTATTTGAACGACTCTTGGTTCCCTGCGTTGTGATAATCAATCTTTTTCCTTCTCAGTCTTGAAATAGAGGGAAGTGGGAAAACTTGGAGGCAAGATCAAAGGATCAGGCTTCGCCATGTGGACACGATGGGTTACCTTCACAGTCACGACAAGAAATACAGCCGAATAGCTGGAGGTCAACAGGAGGTAAAAAAAAGTTAAAACACGCAATGTATGTTTTGTTAGGATGTGCTGGATACTGGGTTTTCATAAATTTCTCATAATGGGATTGTTAACCAAGTATGCCTTTGTTTGTTAAATTTGAGATAGAGTACTTCTATAAACCTGCACAGTGCATTGGAAGTAGAGGTTAACATGCACAGTTTCCCGAGATTACGGTTGCATTGTTAACCTGACCAATATTACGGTTGCATTGTTATTAAGTTTCCATTCTCAGTCAACTCTCCCCATTCTTAGTCTGTTGAGTTCATATCTGTGAGTCACTTTCTCGTGTACATTTTGCAGGTTTGCGGTGTCCGAGAGAAGCGTCCTGATAACGTTTGGTTGGCAGCAGAGGGTGTCTACCTCCCAATTACAGTAAGCAAGTAGAAGTCACCATGGTTTTGTGATCCTTTATCTTACTAGATACAGGATTTCGATTCCTCGAAGGGAGTTTCCTTTTTCCCGGTATCTAAGCATTCTAGGAATCTTGAGCACAACAAATTATAACTTGACAGATAGTGAGAGGCTAACCATCTGTTCTTGAACAAGCTTTTTACCTCAATTTCTTGAACTCATTCTGTTGCTTCTATTGGTTTTTTTATCCCATTTATTTTCATATCTGAGATTATGTATACCCTGACAATTTGATCGTAAGAAAGTCCCAGGTTCTGTTCTATGCTGTCTGTGGTTATCCACCTTTAGACACAATCTTCTCTTTTTTCTCAGCATTTCTTTCCACTTTCATGGGGAATTCTAAACCCCTACACCAAAAACAAAAATGACGTGGATGGATTGCATGCTATAATTTCAGGATTGTAGTAAACTGCTCTCTCTCTCTCTCTCTCTCTCTCTCTCATCACTGGACACGGGATACCTGCCCGTTTTGATACGCAGCACACGCTGTTTTGATGCACACAGAGTGTGCTGCCGGACAGCAGGGTTCTCGGTTCTGTAATCAGGCTTTCTTCTCTAATACCTATTGTTACAATGATTTTGTTAGGCAAATTGAATGTGAACCTACTGTTCATATTCTCCATTTGAACACTGGATGAGGAAGGTTTGTGAGCATTTGAAATGCAAAAATGCAACAAACACAAAAAAAACATATCACTTTAGCACACCATTCCAAAACGATCTCATTTTGGGGTGAGAAAAAAAAACTAAAACCGGTTTTCCCTAAAAATGAGATCAATTGGGGTATTCAGTTCCCCCAAATCAGAAATCAATTTTCCCCCCCAGCTCAAAAATCAGTCGAAGCCCCCGCCCCCGCCCCCACCCCCCTCAGGCTGACGACCATCACCACGAGCTTTGTACGCAATGACCCCTCAACCACCGACCACCGCCAGCGACGACCTCTCCACCAAGGTCTCTCTTTCACTCTCTCAGTGTTGCGGTTTCTTCTGCAAGAACCTCCTAGATCCAAATGAGCTGTGTTGATGAGATTAGCATTTGTTTCTTTTAGATTAGTGAATGGGTTAGATGCATTTGTTTTTGTAGATGAGATTGAAATGAGTTATGTTTGACCATTTCAATATGTCTGCTTCTAGCAGCATTTGTTTATTTGTTCACTCTAGATGGGATTGAACATCCTAGTTTGGTTGATAAAATATCTTATTTCATGTTCGGATGCTAAAATTTCAAAGAGTTATAGCAAATTCAGAAATTGTTTATAATTCAGAACTTTATTTTTTTTGTCTCCTACCAAGTATTGTGTTTATTCGTCGTGGGTTTTCATTTTTTCTCTTACTTTCTTTTAACTTTCTGTTTTGGACAATTGTTAGGTTTACTTATTTAAGTATTAGCTTCCGATACCGGATATTGTCTTCGTTGTTTCATATAGTAATGTGCTTGAAGACTAATGAATATCTATATTGTATTTACACGTCTACAAATTTACTGTGTAAAAATAAAAAGGAAAATAGCATCGAGAGTGAATGTGTATTGAATGTTCTGTGTGATAGCCTATTTCTTGAAATGCTTTATTGAGTGATAGCCTATTTACTTAAAGTTGGTTGCGACATTAGTTTTGTATGACATCATTTTGATTAGTGAAATATTTGGATACTTTATATTAAATCTGTTTCATCAGCAATGCCTCGAAACATAGAGTGTGGAGAAGAAGAAAAGATATGGAGTGATCCTTTAAACAAAAAGTGTGATGAGATAGATACTACATTCCAGGATGAGAATGAAGCCACAGAAAATTATAAAGATAGAGTTGAAAAACCAAAAAAGGGAATGGCATTCGACACATCGGATGAAGCTTATTTATAGTATTCAATATATGCTAAAGAAAGAGGATTCGCTGTGGCAAAAAGAACATCGATGAATGGAAGAGATGAAAATTTGAAAAATGTGACACTTTCATGCAGTCGTGCTGGAAAGGCAAGGGTAAAAACAAGTAATCCGGTCAAAGGACAACCACAATAAAAAATTAATTGTCTAACTCACATTATTGTTTGTATGCACTCAGATAGAAAGTGGAAGTTAAACCGGGTTGTTTTGGAACATAATCATGAACAAAGTCCATGAAATGCAAGGTATTTTAAGAGTAATAGAGTATTAGATAAGCACGTGAAAATAAAACTTGAATTGAATGATAAAACTGGGATCATAATGCATAAGACATATGACTCACTTCAGATCGAGGCTGGGGGACCCGATAAGCTTTCATATCTTGAGAAGGACTGTCGAAATTATGTAAACAAATTTCGACGTTTACGACTTGTGGAAAGAGATGCTGAAGCGATACATAGTTATTGCATAAGGATGAAAGCCGACAATTCTGACTTTTTTTTTTACAATGGAGTTGAATGAAAATGGTCGATTAAAGAGAGTATTCTGGGCAGATGCAAGGAGTAGGGCAGCTTGTAAGGAGTTCGGTGATGTTGTGACTTTTGACACAACGTACCTGCTAAACAAGCATGACATGTCTTTTGCTCCATTTATAGGCGTGAACCATCAATGTCAGTCGATTTTATTGAGATGCAGACTCATCTTTCACGAAGATAAAGTCATTTTCATGATTATTTCAAACTTGGACGATATGTTTGTGGGGTTGTGCTCCAAAAGCAATAATTACCGATCAATGTATGGCCATGAAGAATGCTATGGAAAATGTATTCCCTAACACCTGACATCGGTGGTGCATATAGCATATTATGAAAAAAGTGCCAGAAAAATTAAGTGGGTATAATACTTATGAAAAAATTAGTTGGTGTATCCATAATGCAATTTATGATTCATTGATAATAGAACAATTTGAGGATGTTTGAGGTGCGTTCATCAAAAAGTACAAGTTTTAAAGTAACATATGGTTAGAAGGGTTGTATTTCGAGAGGAAACGATCGGTGCCTGCTTAGTGAAAGATGTATTATGAGCAAGAATGTCTTCTATACAAAGAAGTGAGGGTACGAACATATATTTTGATGGTTACGTTCATTCAAAGACGATATTGAAACAATTCGTAGAGTAATATGAAAATGCATTGGTAAACAAGGTGGAAAATGTTAAAAGTTGGAACACTTACATCCCATTAATAACTGGAAATGAGTTGGAAAAATAATTTCAAACCCTTTACACAAATAAGAAGTTTGTAGAGTTTCATACACAGTTTGTTGCGAAACTTGAGTGTTTGTGTTCCATTACAAAAGAAGGTGATGTTGTGTCCGAATATAGGGTAAAACAGTGAGTTACATTTGGAGAAGGGAAAGAGAAAAAGAGGAAGCAAGTTTCATTTATTGTCGATTTTAATGATGAAATAAATGAAGCAAATTGTAATTGTCGATTATTTGAGTATAGAGGAATGATGTGTACACATCAAATGATAGTCTAGCATGAAAGGGGAATTGAAAGAGTGCCAAACAAATATATGTTGGGAAGATGGTGCAAAAATGTGAAAATGGTCCATACTAAAATTCGGATCAGTTACAATAAGTCGTCAATGTCAATTGAAGCGCGTCGGCATGAGAACATGTGAATCTCTTTAATGAGGTTGCCAATTTAGCGAAAGATTCTCAAGTGAAGTATGATGTGGTAGTGACACGGTTGCACGAGCTAAAACGAGAGTTGATGGAAACTTCCTTTGTTTGTGAAAGCAATGTGGTTGTCGATACTCATAATGATTCTTTTTCACTTGGAGATGGAGTTCTACCTTCCCAACAGAACACGAATTTACTTGACCCTGAAGGTGTTCGATGAAAAGGAAGACTATCGTGAAAAAGAAAGCAAGGTGTTACGAAAAAAATTGCAAAGAAGAAAAAAGAAATTATAAAAAAAAATGCCAAGGTATAAGTTCTTATTGAGTTGTTGCTTGCTAGTTCATATGGACATAGAAACTTCATCGATGAATGTTTAATACTTAAACTGTTTGCTAATTTCAGGAGGTTGAGGATATTACGGTTGTCCATGGCTTCAGGACACAAGAGAGTATTATAAATGTAAATATAAGAAATTATTTTTCATTGCACAATTTCATATTTCTTGTTAAAGTTATTAATCATTCATTTTTTTTTTATTATTGAGCAAACTCAAGCAAGCGACATGGGGCAGCAAATGTGGCCAAACATGATATCATTTCATTACATGCCTCCAAATATGGCACAAGGCGGAAGCGTCTTCCCATTTTCTCCGACTTTATACCCAACCGGAGTAAGCTTGAACCCAATTTTTCCGACTTTATTCAATGGTCAAGTTTGGCAAGGAGAATAATCCAATGTTGTTAGTAATCAAGTTTGGAGAGGAGAATCACAACCAACGTTACTGGAAGCTCAAGGGCAAGGAGGCGAAGAACGAAGTTTTATGGAGATGATGAATGCAACGAATAATAATGAAGAGTAGTTCAATTATATACCGATTCGATATGAGCTCTTGGAATTGTGGTTGAACTTAGTTTGTGTAAGTTGAACATATAAGTTTATTTGGAGATTGTGAATGATCTAACATTATGATATGTTTTTAGACTATATATTTATTAGGGATCATGGAAGTTTTTTTGAGATTGGGAATGATATGGCATTGTGGTGATGTGTAGACCAGATAGACGATATTGATTGAAAAACTTCTTCTTTTGTAATGTATTGGAAAAATTCTTGTTTGAACATATTGAGTATAAATTATGTCCATTTATGTTGATTCATTAACAGCCGAAGTGTTTGTGTCCATACCTGACTGTGAGAATTTTAAAAAAAAATTTGCATAGTTTCCTTGCTTTATGGTCTAATCCAACGCCTTGCGGCTCAAACTAATAACAACAACAATAACAACATTATAGATACGTACGATATGGCAACACATGCCAAATTTTCTTCTTCATTTATAACTTTTTACAATATACATACAATTCCACAATATTTCTTTCATTCATTATTACATTCTCTCATTTCACAAGGTTTCTTTCATTCACTATTACATTGTCCTGTCTCTTCTTTGGACATTGACTACAACTTAGACATTGGCTTTTCTATGGATGTTGGCTACAATTTCTTCCAACAACTTGTCTGTGTCTCTTTTTTAGCTGGACATTGGCTGCAACTTAGACATTGGTTTTTCTATGGACATTGGCTGTAGTTTCTTCGAACACATTGTCTGTGTCTCTTTTTGAGTTGGACATTGGTCTTCTATGGATATTGGCTGCAACTACTTTTATTGGCTGCTTGGTCATATCACCACATTTTCTGCATGATTTGAACAAAAATTATTTAGCACCACAGATTCTGTTCAAAGCCATACAACCAAATACTGGAAAACCTCGAAATTCTCAACTTGCTACTGTCAAATGTTGCATAACAGTTGTCTAAATAACAACGATAATGCATTATATCCTCAGACAACATACTAATGATGCATACATGCATTCTTTGAATTTCTTCCAAGAAAATGTTTCCTCTAGAGTTATATGAAGGTCACCATCAGCAGTACAAAATGTGGTTAAATCACCCAAGGCAATGAATATATTTGATCACCAATCACCCCAAAAGTTTATGCTATTATGAGAAGGGATAGACAATGAATATCAAGCAATCTAACACCCTCCCTGACATGCAACCTTATCTTTCATGTAGAGATACAAACAACATGCAAGCACATAAGTTTCAATTCTTAAAAAATTGCAGCAAAGACATGAACCCTAGACCTTCTATAAACAAAAGCTCTGGCAACATATTAGACCACCAATTGTCCCAAAAGTTTAAATTCTTAAGAAATTGGCCCAACAATGTCCCTCAAGGTATCTAATAAAAATAACTAGTCTAAACAAGCTGAAATAAATAGTGAAGCAATTATCAACTATTAATTATGCCGGTTGGGAAACAACTACAGTTAGCAAACAGATCACGCAAAAAATCGTAGGTAGCATACTGATTACACACAAAAAATAAAGACAAAATTATATACTTCAAAATAAGTAAAGATGTTTTAACAACCAAATAGCAATAAGCCATGCAAACTAAATATGTTTAGCACATATTTGTTCCAGGTTCTAGCAGTAAGTCATACAAACCAAATATGTTTTTCCAATATACATCAGTAAACCAAATATATTCTAGCAGTAAGCCATACTACCCAAAAAAAATAGAAAGTGCAAGAGCCCATACAACCAAATATGTTCTAGCAATGGGAACATCACAAACCAAAAATAAATAAATAATTATCCCACATGATACAATTGGGTAATGTTCTAACAATGGGTAGGGTTCATGTACATCCACAAAACAAAACAACCAAATATTCCCAATTAATTTTTATCAACCAATTGGGTAAATTCCTGAAATTGTCATAATTTTTGCCCTAAGCAACCAATTTTACCCTAAATTGAGTCGAATTAGCTTTCCACAAAACAACCAAATACAAGCCCTAAATTTTCATGTTAGGGTTACTGAAATTGGAACCCTAGTTTTTCAATTTGGGTTCGAAATACATCAGTGTGTGTGTGTGTGTGAGAGAGAGAGAGAGAGAGAGAGAGCTTGGTGGAGGGGTAGGGGTTGTCGCCGGCGTTGTGTCGAGGTCTTCGAAGCGCGTCGCATACAGAGGTGGTGGTTGTCGTCGTCGAAGGTGGAGGTTGGGTTGGTCAGTCCAATTGGAGGAGGGGGGCTTCAACTGGTTTGGGAGAGGGTGGGATGAATACGACTGGTTTTTGGGAGAGACAGACCTGAGTTTTGATTTTAGTTTTTTTTTTTTTAAATTTCTCACACACAAAACGACGTCGTTTTTGGTGATGTACAAAAGTGATGTGTGTGTAGCATTTTTGTTTGAAATGTATTTTGGAGCTGACGTTTGTCTTTATGTAAAGGTTCAAACGAAGTGTATGAATTAACCTTATAAGAGTTAATTGCACTGGTAAAATTTCAAACTTGAGATTTTAAGAGAAAATTAAACCTGTCTGGATTATTAAGTCATACTTTTGGGATTAACTCATGATCTCCATTAGGTTAACGCTTGGCCATGCTATTATGTGAAGTTTTTTTTTAAATGAACACCCGAATGTATGGATTCAAGATCTAGTATTCGAATCTAACTACAAAATATACTGGTAGCCAAAGTAATGAGAAAAAATGAAACATTAGTTAGCAGTAGAGAGCGATTTAGCCTCCCAAAAAAATTAGATTATAATCTTAAATTTACTAAAATTTTAAATTCTAAGAAAATGAATAAATTTGTTCATCGTAATCATAAAATCATAATTAAGTTTAAAAAATTGATAGTGTTAATTTAAAAAAAAAAACAAATTACCTTTCAAACTACTAAAATTTAAATTTTGATTTTAAAAATTACCTGAAAGTTAGCCTATCTAAAACCAAATTTCAGACCCTTTTAACTTTCATAAAAATATTAAATTTGACAACTATCAATAGAAAATTGTAACAAATTTTATCATCTATTTTTCAAAATAAAAATTTATTTTGCTTATAAAATTTTCCTAATTTCAATATTGTGTTGGCAAACAAACTTCCTAATGGTGCACTTGCTACTTGATGTGTTCATTTTTTTAAATCATTTTTTTATGCCACTTGATGATATGTGGTGGTGGTCTCTCACACACACACACACTCTCTCTCTCTCTCTCTCTCTCTCTCTCTCTCATCTTATTGGCCAAAGATAGCTCATTCAGAACCATTCAACTACCCAGAATGTTCTAGCTAATCCCCCCAAAAAAACCTAGACTTAATATGTTGTGAAATATTTCTCGATTTCTTAGGGAAATTTACATTTTCCTTTCAGTTTTCAAAATTTATTTTCTTCAGGTAATCCCTTTATCTTCCCCCCCACTCTCTCTGCCATAGAAAAGTAGAGAAGGGTGATAAGCGTTCAGCCCCGACCCCTTCTCTCTTTCTCTCTCTACGTTGAAACCCTAAATTTGGATCTCTCTCTATCTCTCTTTTGAATATATCTTTCTCGTGTGGGGCAAATAGATCTGCTATCAAAGCCTAATCTGCTGATAAATTTCTGGTAAGAATCAATCCATGTTTATTTTGATTGTTTCGAAGTTGATTTTTTTGGGAAATTTCTGCGGTTTGATTTGGTGTTGACTATTTTTTTGTAGCTCGATTTGTTCGCTTGTGTGAGCTGGTTTCTTATACGTCAGATTTCGTCAAAGATTTGGTTTTTTGAATTGGGTTTTTATGTAAACTTGGAATGTCGCTTTTGCCCAAAAGCGATTCAATCCAAATCCGAGATGTTTGGAAGGACAATCTGGAGGAAGAGTTCACTTTGATTCGAGAAATCGTTGATGAATTTCCATATATAGCTATGGATACGGAATTTCCAGGAATTGTTCTTCGCCCAGTGGGGATTTTCAAGAACAATAACGATTATCATTATCAGACTTTGAAAGACAACGTGGACATGTTGAAATTGATTCAGTTAGGGCTTACTTTTTCAGATGAAGATGGGAATTTACCAACATGTGGGTCTGATAAGTATTGCATTTGGCAGTTCAATTTCCGTGAATTTAACGTAAACGAGGACGTTTTTGCAAATGACTCCATCGAGCTCTTACGCCAGAGCGGAATTGATTTATTGAAAAACAGCGAAATGGGTATCGATGCACGGAGATTTGGAGAGCTTTTGATGTCATCTGGGATTGTTTTGAATGACAATGTTTATTGGGTAACTTTCCATAGTGGGTATGATTTCGGGTACTTGCTTAAGCTACTGACTTGCCAGAATCTACCTGATACCCAAGCTGGGTTCTTTGATTTGATCAATATGTACTTTCCGGTTGTTTATGACATCAAGCATCTGATGAAATTCTGTAATAGTCTTCACGGTGGACTAAACAAGCTCGCAGAACTGTTGGAAGTGGAGAGAGTTGGTGTTTGTCACCAGGCCGGTTCTGATAGTTTGCTCACTGCTAGTACATTCAGGAAGCTGAAAGAGAATTTCTTTAGCGGGTCTCTTGAGAAATATGCCGGTGTTTTGTATGGTCTAGGTGTTGAAAATTGACAGAATAGTTATTCCATATTGAACAAACTCGAAAAAATGATAGCTCTTTGACGAAGTATATGTGTGTGTCTGTGTGTGCGCGTGCATGATGACAAACGTATTTTGATGTTCATTTTTTGAAATGATGTTTATTAAGAATTCCACTTATGATACTTGGTGCTGGATTGTATACGATGCTACTTCGATAGTTCAAGCTATGCTGAATTTGGATCAAGAATTTGAGTAATGAAATGGAAATGAAAAAGTTCAAAAGTTTCAAATTTTCCACTTTCCTTTTCTGTTTCCTTAAACAAATCCTTGGTCATAGTAAGTCTCTGCAGTTTGAGTCTCCTTTGTCTACCTGATACAAAGAAAGTTTCATGATGTTGAGTTTTGAAGGTTGTTACTTGTTCTTTTGCTAGGCTATAGATAACTTTCTATCCACCTAGATGTGGTGTTATCTAGTTGGCGAGTATCTTCATGGTGGAAAAATCTACTTTTGTTCTTCAGTTTGCTAGCTGATATTGTTTCTGTTATGGTTGAAGGGCAGCCCGGACACAATGGTAAGGTTGCTTCAATGCGCCTCTGCTTGCAGGGATAAGACTCTATATGTTTAACTCTTGTCCAGATCGTGCAGTAGTGGGAATTTCGTGCACTTGGTAGCCTTTTTGTAATAGCAAGTTTGCGTGATGTTTTTATTGTTGCCTTTCAGATCCGTCCTTGGATTGAGGTATAACTGCTTTATTCAAATTTCGGGGCCAGCACTTGCCAGAACTGGCTTGAGTGGCCATAACCAAGTGTGGAGTCTGTTTTTCCCTTGGTTGTGGTCCTGGGCTTTACAAGGTTCCTCCTGTAGTTCTCAAAGTTTGACACTTTTAAGATTATTGCCAAGTTCTCAATGAGGTTGAGATTTAGTATAGACAGTTGAGTTCTTTCTCTTCTCTTCGGCCTCCATTGGCCTGACCACTTCTGTTGCCCTTACTATTGCTGATCCTTCAGTTGGCCGTGGCTATGTTGTCTGCTGGCCACAATTACTCATTAACTCCAAGAGCAGATATTTCGGCCTGCAG
This sequence comes from Arbutus unedo, assembly GCA_014822125.1. Classification (NCBI taxonomy): domain Eukaryota; kingdom Viridiplantae; phylum Streptophyta; class Magnoliopsida; order Ericales; family Ericaceae; genus Arbutus; species Arbutus unedo. The sequence goes on along the minus strand of JABCMJ010031372.1, from coordinate 18,185 downwards.
AGCTTTGGAAGTTTACACGCAAAATTTTCGGCCGAAGAATGTTTTAAGTCTCTTGAATGTGCCAGCTGTATACATTGGCTGACTATCATGTAAGGTTGCCAATCTAGATAGAGTGGTTATTGCTGATATTATGCTCTTCCTGTTCGAATTTGGGTGGTAGAACAGTTCAAGGTTTCAGCTTGCAGTCAAATTTTGTGCGTGTGTGTTATATTTGTTCATATTGCATATAGTAGTTATAGCTAGCCGTTTCCTAAAGCTTTCATGAACTACTTTCAAGAAATGCGAGGGATTTTCCTTATATTCGTGGAGGGAATCTTCTCTCTTTCTTCTTCTTCATAATCAAGACGCTCTTGATTAATATTCTCTCTTTCTTCTTCTTTGAAATGAAGACCATCTTCATAAGTCGTCCCTTTTTTTTCTTCTCTCTTTCTTATTATTTAGAATCAAGACACTTTTGATTAGCCATCGCTTTTTCTTTTATTATATAGAATTGTGCATGGAGTTTATGCAAACTTTTTTCTAATCATTCAAGCCTCGAGACTCATATTTCTTCTGATGAAGTTGCTTTGGATTTTTGTAAGAGCATTTAGTGTCTTGTATTTCATACAAAGGTTGTGGTCCTGGTTTGTATGCTTCTTTGCAATCTACCATACACGAGCGACTGAAGTATATTGCGCATTTGTATCATAATTTTACTTTGTTTATTTTCAATACTGATCGTGAAACACCATGAGCAGCAAAATATTGAGGTATGATATTCAAAGCGAAACTTTTTATTTGCATCTTCCTAGTCGTTATGAGAACCTCACTTGACGTATTGATCCAACATTAGGAAATCCGTCTACTATTTGACATTTGGATGTTCAATATCAAATTTGCACCCTTTCCGTGAACACTTGCGGTGGAGCTCCACTTCAGATTTGAGAGTTCAGGCTTAAAATATCTACATTGATAGTGGTATAGTGACAAGGGCCAACGAGGGAGGCTTGGAATGGAACCGTATGATGTCGAAGTCTCATCTACGATTTCCTGAGAGAACAGAGTGACGACTTGCTAGAGCTTCAACCAGCCAATCACCACTTGGCAATTCTGCTTTGGGGTCACCCCTTACTCTACCATTATTATAATAACCATTTGGTTGTAGTTCTTGGTTCTTATTTCATCTGGAATGTGGGAGTAGCAGATCAAAAGGCCAGAGTGGGTTATCTATGGGCAGAGAAGTGGTTTATCTGTTGGAATGATATGGCATGATTTACATCATGTTCTTCCACTCATATAAATGGAAAAACCGCCATTTAATACATTTTTTTATGGCCAAAGTATCAAGTCAGTTTTGAATATGCCTAATTTATTGCGATTAGTTTTCGGGGCTCTGAAGTAAACGATGGCAAACTTTCAATGACCCCAATCAAATGATTCTCCCAAGAGATTGAATAAAACTAATGACGTGTACAATACATAAATTCTCAATGTATATGTTATAGATTTGGTTTTCATCATTCCGAGACTATGAGTATAATGAAAACATTCATCTACTAAGGAATCACCCTAATATAATTATTTCTTAACTATAGAGAACGAGTCAAATCAAATGATTCTATTTATCAATCTTTTTGACTTGTACTTCCAAGGAGGTCGAGTGAAAACATGACAATAAGACAAGGAGATTCATCTCGATCTCATAGGTTAGTCTCCTACCATCAGCAAAAAATTGGAAGGAAAATTATTTGAGTTAGGATTATTCCTCAATGATGCTACTTTGTTATTCATATCCGAACCATTAGGTCAGGTCTCTTCAATCAGCCGACAAGAACTAAAGGGGACGGGCAAGGCAACCGACCAAATTCAGATAAAGAAAAGGAGACGGTCTACTAAATTGGAGCTCTATTGGTAAAGGTTTTGATTCGTTGTTCGGATTGGATCAGACCTGGAATTGCAGGGTCCCTTCCTTTTCTGGGTTAGTAACCATTTTCGATCGTCACTTTAGCTACTATGAAACTGGCCTCAGGTTCTGCTTACACAGAACTGTGTTTAGTCATTTTTTGTGCATAAAATATCATCGTAACAATGAGTCAAAGAACACCATGCATAAAATAATCCCGAGATATTACTAGAACAAGGGATGACAAAATGGACCAATAGTCACAGAGAAAAGACAAATATGGTGCAATAGTATTACACCCATAGAAGAATCATGGTATACACTTTTAGCTAAGAGCATTGATTCCCCATAACGAAGAGGATATACCAGGTATGAGCACGGAATGATGAGAATTATCCATGTTTGGGAGAATCCAGGGTAAGTGTAAGGAAAGAGACCCAGAAAATACAAATCAAGCAAAACATACTCGGAAATCTACTGGGACGAAGTTCCTCTACTACACCAGCCATGAAGATGAAGAACAATTACATTAAGGATCACCTGCAGAAATATGCAGCTGGTACATGGGTTTCTCCTCGTCAGAGGAAACCAACAGATTTTCATTTACTAAGAACCATTTCAGAGAGGTATAGGTTCACCAATGTCATTTCCACGAGATCCGATTCAAGAGCTCTAATTACCTTTTAAATTGGCCCCTCGTTGACATGTAAAATTCAGATTCAACCTAATTGTGTAAACAAGGCGACAATCGAAAACAGAAGAAAGTGATGCAGGCTAAAAGGCCACTAGATTAGCCAAATGCTGGGTTCCAATAACTGTTGCAGAATGAGAAACCTAGCTGCAACTGTCCAGGGGAAGAGTTTGATTCAGGATATCATACACAATTTCCTGAGCATCAGCTTTGAAGCAGCTATTAATACACGATCTACATGATAAACAGCGTAAAAACTAAATGTTCGACGAGTTATGCTTTGGCATACATCCAACCAGAGAAAGAAATTAGTTTCCAATTCTAGTCCTAGCAGTAGCAGTCCTCCGTGCACCTTCCACCCAAACTTTCATTACTCTCATAACTTCCTTAATCACCTAGCACAAAAACACAATTATGAGAAGCATGATTTACAAGAAAGTGATTAACAAATGTAGCTCCATGCATGGTCAATGTGTGCATGAGTGAGTAGTTTCCAACTGCTCACTATTAATGAGGAGAAGATATTTTGGTGCATTTTATCCATATTAGGACATAATTTTATCAAATGTGCTAGGTATACTCCAAATCTAACAGAGGCTTATGCTACTTTGGCAAGTCAGATTTGATAAGAATCATTAAGCCGACCCCAATTTGATTGGAACTTGAGGCTTAGTTTGGTTTAGTTAAACCACTTTCGGATAGACACAGGGATTTAATGTGCACAAAACACAACAGGTGTGCAACGCGCCAAAACGGCATCGTTTAGAGTGTGTCCTGAGCCAAAGACATTGCGTCAGGACGCCAGCAGCATTTTGGTTTGTTGTGCACAGCGGGGTCACCGGTTCCCTTTCAAATGGCAAATGGATTTATCAATACACAGTTCACATAATACCATTAGAACCCCAAATGGCTAAATATAAAAAAACAGCATGGCAACACTCCACACACAAATGTTCCACAACACTATATATATACATACGCTATTGCTTTAAATTTACATTTTATAAAGCCTACAACATCCACGATCAAGGCATTTAGCTGCACAAACCTGAACTAAAGTCCCTTAAATAACATCAAAGAGCCTTAGCCAGACAAATCTGATGGTAACTTCATACATATTCTTGATTCATGACTTCTAAATTGATGGTATGTATATGTTAAACCAATCATAAATCTCAGACAGTTCACAAGCAGTTCAGCAGAGTATACACAAGAATGTAGACTCAGGAATAACCATTGAAATCCAAACTGAATCTCTAAACGAAGACAAGCCCACACATAACTAATATAAATTAAATAAATAAAAATAAATCGGGAAACAAGATTAAAGACTAACCTCAACCCCGTCACCGCTTACGCTTCAGTGTCTTCAAGCTCTTCAAAATATAAGCAATGACTTCCTTCAGCGTGGCTTTTCTTTTCTCTTTGAAGTTCCACAGCTCAGAAATTACATACCTACCACTAGGATTGGATTCATTCATTTCTTTCAAGGCAGTTGTGACTGCCTCGTATATCTCACCTCCCCACTCCTCCTTGAGATTTTTCAGCAATTCATCATTATCATTTATCAGTTCCTGCACGCATAAAAAACCATTAAGCTTTTACAAGTTCTTCGATATCTCGAAACGCAGGAATAGACAAACACAGATTCTACTTCAATCTTCTGACTCCAGTAAACTGTAAAGTAATGATGAGCATACAATCAGAAATTTAGATTTGTATTCAGCCTAGAATATTACCTTGCAACAAATCAAGTCATGGCAAAGAAAATGCGGGAACAACTTGCATGCATTTATCAACTTACCACCATTTACATAAAATGATAAAAAAAACCACCTCTAGGAAATTCAAAATACAGTGAGAGACAAAATGAAGAGGCAACAAGCCAGAGTATGAATGCATGGAGATGGAGTGATAAACGATACTCAAAAGGCATACCTGATGGTTTCCCCCATCAAGCGCAACAATTTTAAATGGGTGCCAATCTGGATTCTTCATCCTCTCTTGCCACAAGGAACACAGTTCAAACGCCTTGACTTCTGCTTCTGATGGTTTGAATCTGGCTTTACATGCATTCTGGAAGGGCTTCGTATCGATTTCTCCCATTCTCTTTAATCCAATAAGAGTGCGACCGTTCAACATCTCGCTTAAGCCCTGAAAATAAAGAGAGTGATTGTTGAATTCTCAGCACTGTGACAATACAGCTGTTCACAAGCCATTTTTCAAATTCCCTGTGTATACAATTGCATGGCTCACAAAGGTTGTTCTTTTTTACAAGGAGGGAATCCAGATAACATACTCAAAAAGTTTTTTTGACATGTTCAAAATCAAATTACATAAACTAGCTGATATCTTTTACTTGAGAGCTAAGCTTGTCACTTCATTTTATCACCAACTGCAGGAAAGTATGAGAACATCGCGATGGTTTGAGGTAACGTGGAGTCATCTTCATATGTATAGTCCCCGTGTCAGACACTCAACACTCGGATAAGGGTGTGAGATCCATGTTCAACATGTTTATTTGGTGATTCACCTGGCAAACACACTTTGTAATTTGAACTATATATATAACACCTATATCATGGACGAAATACACTTGGGCACCTTGTAAGAACCATTTAACGTATTAAAGAAAATAAATTTCTTAGGTACATGAGTACTATGGCATGTCCTTGTATCCTTGAAATGCAGAATAGTAAACCAGCACTCATACATGAACCAACATCAGACACCCATAACTGCATCTATGCAACAGTCACTTGCTGATGGAACATGTGACTGATGATAACTTTCCTGACCAGGTGATTATCAGAAGTGCGCAAAGTATGAACTTTAGTTCATGGCCAGCTCACCTGATGGATGCGGTGCAATTACGCGTTTACCCAAAAAATACATTGCAAGAACGTATAGTGTCCAAGAGGCTGTACCGATAGTCTCGCATACCAGTTCAATGACACAGCCTCAAAGAAGAAACCAGCTGGAACATGGGAGGAATCATACCGTAATCAATTCTTTACGAGCTTCTTGTAACTCGTCATTACTTTGGCGCTCTTTGACAATCAGAGTTTGATTTAGGTCTTCCAAACTACTCATCTCATCAACCTTCTGCTCCAATTCCTCATTCATCTCTTTCATCTTGTTCCGGACAGCTTCATCGTCTTCATGTTCCAGATGCTTCATCACCTGTAGCTTTCCTTTGAGCTCTTCAATTTCCATCTCAAGTTTCTGTTTAGTATCTAGCTGCCTTTCCAACCGAAGTATCTTGTTTAACGCTTCCTGTTTCTCCTTCTGCATTCAAAATAATGATCATTGAAACATAAACAGTTCTATAATAAACAATACAAAAAATTAGGAAAATAATCTACAGTATCCATACAAAGTGCGACACTAGGTAGCACACCTTTTGCTCTTCAACAAGCCTCAAGACATTCTCATCAGCCTTTCTCTGCTCAATTGAAGCCATTTCCAGTGAATTGTTTCTCGTCGTATTCTAAATAGCACGAGATAAGTTATATCAGCTTTGACCATGAAGCACTTATAAAAAAGGGAAAACAACAGCTACAACTTCCAAGCAAGAAAATAATTGCAATGAAGATGCAATAGCTATTGTAACAGGTACTTCAACACATATCACCTTTTCCTTTTCCTCGTCAAGTTTCTGTCTCTCGCGTTCTGTTAATGCTTCACGTTTGTTGAGCTGTTTGCTCCATGAATCAAGTTCCTTTCTTTTGACATCCAACTCATAATTTAGCGTCTCTTGCTCCTCTAAAATTCTGTGAATGTGCTCTCGTGCCAGACGCTGCATCTTCCTTGATTCTGAGACAGAAAACAAATATCCACATATATGACCTTCTAAAATGTGTGGAGTAGAAAAATAGACACAATATCCGTTCATTTTTTGAGCCCCGTCCATCCATAACCTTCAATTAAAGGCCTAAACCAAATTTCAACACCATTCACGCGCAACTCATAGGTCCCTATATGGATTAATTATATGAACTCAGAAACGGTGATATCCAACAATGAGGAGCAGATTGGCAAGCTATGCATTGGGTGTGGATCCATCAAGAGGTGAAAATCCAAACACATGGTTTTTATTCCCATGGCCCATTGTGGCGAAAGGACGTGAGTCAATAGAAATTCAGAAGACTATGTACAAGGTCAAGTACTATCATTTCTGTCCCTTTCTAATTGCTATTCTGTCTTCTTTGGAATATTCGTCCAGAGTTGTCTTCCCAGGTATCCTAGTGGTGAAAATTGAAACACATGAACACAAATATTGACACCTGGTAACCCTTTGTTGGGCAGAACAAACTACAAAATCAACAAGCGTAATCCATTCATGATCTATAAAAAGGTAAACACTGAAGATATAGAAATTCACATGCATGGACACACAGAACTATCCAAGAAAACAAAACACGTGCGCACACGAGAGGAAGGAAGGGAACCTTCATAAAAAGCCTGGTGTAGCATATCTTTCTCCTCAAGCATCCTGCTCAAAGACATTGTCTTCTCATTGTATTTGTACTGCAACTCGTCCAGATTTTGATTTTTTATATCGATCTCGGTCGCTAGGGTAGCTACAATTTTGTTTCTGTCTTGGGTAGCTTCCTGGACAATGTTCGAGATTGTCTTCAGCTCTCCTTTTTTACGAAGGTATTCTCCAACAGGCCCTTCTGAATTATAATCATCAGCACGAGCAAGCCATCCATAAATATTTGAACCAGGAAGGTCTTTTTGAGCTTTCCATTCCTTTCTACTGTGATGATTAGTTTCAAACGACTTCTCAAATAGCAAGGCGTTCTGAAAACCAGTCCAGTCATTATCAAATCTCACAATTGCTTGGGCAGTTGGTTTCTGGTCATCCGATAAAATCTCAACTCCTAAGGGTTTATATTTACTGAACTTCTTCAACCAATATCCACTACTACCCAATTCGTTTCCGTTTATTGGTTCAGCAACAATGTTTGTAACAATTCCTGTCCAAGGCCAGCAGTACAGATCATTTTGCTCGGGCTCCTCGGACACTGGAGCTAGTTCAATCACTTTCGGAGGTGGCTGCTCTGCCTCGTTTGCTAGGTCAGACTCTAGGTACATCGCCAATGCAAGGTGATTCGCCTTTTGTTTTGCACTTCTGTTGGCCGAACCTTTACTCACTCCAGAAGCATGTTGAAGAAGGTCCTTATACTTGAACTCTTGCTTCTTCTTTCCTGCGCAAAAAGGGCATTTGAGTGTACCGTTTACATTTTTCACTTTGTACTTCCCTGTCTTCAGTTCCTCATAAGGCTTCTCTTTGTACTCATTGATCTCTGAGTCACTGAAATCCGACTCTTCATCTGAACTGTAGTCCATCAAACCTAAAGAAAACCGCCAAAATTGAATTGTGAGAACTTACAAAATATTTATACTTACTTCGACCAAGTATTGAAAGATCAAATAGAACTTCCACACGAACTTCACTTTGAAAGGTACAACTCCATCACGATGCCAGAATAAAACATCAGTAAGAAGAAGAAGCAAGATTTCCATTTGTACAAGCAACAAAAATAAAAATCAACAGCGGCGGATCTACAATTTATAGACGTTGGGGTCAAGTATCTATAACATGTATAACTTTGCGGGGTAAGGCATACCATGTGTGGGACAAGACATAATATTTTGTGCGACAAATTTATCAAAATACCCACACACAAAAAATACCTATCCTCGGGAGATTTTTCAACTCAGTGGGGTCAATTGACCCCATTTGCCACTATGTACGTCCGCCCGAGAAAATCGAAGGATTCTATATGCAAACTTTTGTATATCATGCATAAGATTATCCATTAACAAACTAACACAACTCAAAGATTTTATAGTGCACAGAGGGGTCACATGTCACGAATCCAAGAGAAGCATTTCTTCATTAGGTAAGCATAAAATGAATCATGTGCAGGCTAAAGCAAATCAAGGTAAATACTTAGTGTAGGAAAATAATACCCAGTGATACAGTCTCCTTCACATTTTGTCTAAATTAAAATTCTAAGGGTCAGAAATTTCGACTATGGATCCATTGACACGATTAAATGTTAAGCCAAGCCAAAATAGAAAAAGAAAAGAATCTTATTGCTTGTGGACATAAACCTTAATGAAGCAAGGAATGATAAGAAAACCTGAAATAGGCCGTGAGTCTCGCCAAGGTTGGAATGATACTGAAATCATATCACATCCAGTTTTCGCCAATAACTTGGCCCACAGGCAGATTTAGAATTCATAGGAATTGGGGTCAAGTATATATAACATGTATAATTTTGTGAGGCAATACATATCATATGGGGGCAAGACATAACATTATACGAATAAATTTATCAAAATACACAAAAAATATACCTATCCAAGAGAGATTTTCTAACTCGGTGGGTCACATGACCCACTTGTCACTACGTGCGTCCGCCCGAACTCGGCGTTATAGATGGAGTATCTCAAAGGAGCAAACTCAAGCACCGAGCTATGCCTCAACATCTAACATTAGATTGTTGAATACCAAAGTGCAAGAATGGACATTTCATCCAGAATATGACTTACAAAAACATAAAAATTAACACAGATATGCATTTCCATAGCATATTAAATCTGAAATCTGCTGTGGGGAAAGGAAAAAGGTAAATGGAGACGAAATTTACTTCTCTGTCTTCTTTTTGTTCTCATTTTTTTTAGCTTACTTTCGGTATTCTTCTGATTAAGAAACCCTAGAACAGAACAAAAATATATACATATAATTGAAGAAAAAGAATGCGAAACATACCGAAATTTTCGAAACGATTGAGAAAAATATCAGCAGCAACAAAGTTCTGCGATCAACGATGTCGATGTGAGAGGGAGAGACGAGAAGACGAAGAACCAAATAAATGTACGTATTTGTTACTGGTACACACTGGTTCAGGTGGAGAATGGGGATAATACTTGTCTACGTCGCATTTGATGAATTTTTCTGCACCCGTTGCATCGGAACCGTTGAAGTCTTGTGGGAAATACACAAGGGAAGGTGGATCTCGATGACAAAGTTGCCATTTCATGGGTGAAGGTAAATTTTAAAAAATAAAATCGATCAAAATTTACTCGGTTCGATTTTTTTGAAAAACAATTTGATCAATTTTAATTTTTTAAAATTTTATTTTTAATTTTTCAACTCGACTTCGATTTTATTGTATTTTTTATTACACAGACGGATCAAACCAAATTGATAGTTTTTATTGGGCGTCGGTTAAGAGTGTCCTTCCTCTATCGAAACTTTCTCCCCAGTCCATTCAAAGACCTTTTTCAGTAGTCATATGCTGTCTCTTACTTTTTGAATGACGATTTTACCCTTTGTTTATTTTAGACTTGGTAATTTTTAACTAGTTGGAGTAATAATCTTCTCAATTTATTTATCACTAAATACGAAAATAATTTAAAACGATTAGAATTTCTAGAATATCTTCATCTTTTCTGAATGTTTTAGTTTTTAAACATAATTTTTTATTTTTTTAAAATCTCTTTTCGAGACGAAATAATAATTCATAAAATGTCGAATAAAGATAATATTACAAAAAAAAATCGAATAAGAATTAAAAAATATTCTATTAAAAAAGTCAGGCCAAGATTTTATTATTTTCTTTTTTTCTTTATTTAATTTTTTATAAATTATTAGTTTATCTCGATAAAAAAATTTAAAAATTATAAAATTATATTTAAAAGTTATAAAAAATTAATTAAAAATAAAAATAAGCCCAAACAAACTTGTTTTAGCTCATTTTTTATTTTTTTATTTTTTTAATTTTCGTGCATAATTTTTTACTTTTTAAAAATTTTTGTCGAAACGAATTAATAATGCATAAAAATTAACGTAAAATAAAAAATTCTAAAAATATTTCAAATAAGAACAAAAAATAATCAATAAATAATCCAATATTAGTCGCATTCTAACTACTCCGACTAGCAGAGTTTTTTAGTTTTAATATACTGTCTTTTTTATAATTTTTTTAATTTTATCAAATTTGTATCAAATTTTTAAATCAATTTTGATTGGACGAGAAAATCTAAAAATATAAAATAGTCAAAAGTTCATTAAAAATTAAAAAAAATTGATAATGACAATTTTGTGCTTTTTTTTATTTTTAGCATCATCTTATTTAGATTTTTTTAGTTATTTATATTTTTTTATTTTTTTATTATTCCTCATCAAGACGAATGAAAGAATAAAAAAAACTAACAGAAAATTATAAAAATCAAATAATACCAATTATTTTTAATAAAAAATAATTTAACCTAAACTCAACATTACTTTTATACACATACCTATACAGGACCCTGAGTTAAGACGCAAAAAGAGTCGGAAATAATTAAAGGTGAAAAAAAGTCGGTCACTTTTTCTTATGTGAATATTATTATTCTTTAAACACAAGGATTTAGGGAAGTTGTAGTGTACTTTCCTGTAGTGAATGTGTAATACGGGTAAAACGATATAGTTTTGTCCGCTTTTTCTTTAAAATTACATGGTTTTAATCCCTATATATTTTGATAACAATTTATATGATAAGACAAAACGATGTAGTTTTAAAGAGAAAACAAACAAAATTATGTCGTTTTGTCTACACTACACATGCACTATATGAAAGTACACTCTTGAACCCAAACATGAAGGGGTCAATTTTGTAATTATTTTGTACTTTTTCTGATCTGGCTCAGAGCCACAGATTTCAGGTAAAAGTGGGACAGGGATATCAACTGGGGCCCAGCTTAAAGGACACCCAAAAAGCACTTGTTAGATTAAGGGGTGTTCGGGAGTTTTTTTATATTTTTATTATTTTTATTTTTATTTTTAAATTTGGATAGTTTAAAAGTTACATTTTTTAAAATGAGTTCTGTAAAATTTATTTTTTATTTTAAATTTGAGGAACAAAAAATTTAAAAGGAAGTTTAAAACTCCTTTTTGTATTTTTAGATATACTTCTATTGAGAATAAAAAGAAGAGAAATTTTCTTTTAAATTAAAAATTTTAATCACATAAATCTTCTATTTTGTCGTCTTATTTTTTAAATTGTAACTCTCTGCTCAATATTTTTGGAGCCACTACTTTATTTTTACTTTGTATGTACTGTTGTAGATGTGATAAAAGCAACTCTCTCTCTCTCTCTCTTTTTCTATAGCTTATTCACAGTAAGATTTAAGAAACAACATTTTTTTTTATAGAGAAAATGTATTAATAATCATGAAGAACGAATTACAATGATCACGAGGGATTCAAATGATTAAACATAGAATCTCAAAAGCGTAGAGAATATAAAAACGGAAATCAATATATTTCCAATTCTCTAATTGTTTGGAAATTAATAAAGACAAATTATCAAAAAAGAAAATTTGTAAGGATTCTGGTTCGATTGTAAATTTGAATACCAACATATAAACAAAACAAAAGCTTCAAAATATGTATAGTCTTGAGCTTCTAAATCTTGAGAGAGTCCATCATAACCCAACATCAAAATGTGAATACTGACTTCAATAGTACCCACCTGCTACTAGCTTCAAAATCAATGGGAACACCCCCGAGATCAGAAGAATATTTATCTGAAATAAAAATTAACAATAAATAAAACTCGGATCCGTCGGTATAATAATTGTGTCGTAAAGACGAAATCAATAGTAAGTGTGGTCTGTTCAGGCGAGCGAGCAGACAATAACAAGAGATTGTTCAGTGAGATAGAGGCGAGCGATGACAACATGTTGTTGTCCATTTAAACGGAGAAGAAGGACAAGGGATGAGTCTCAAGAAGACAATTAAATATTAGTCGGATGTGTTAAATAAAGAAAACCTAATGTGATATTTAAAGAAAGTAATTACCAAATTCCATCCATGCGGGTACAACGTAATAGCGAAGGAGCGGGCCTTCCTCTTCTTCTCCTCCTCCTCGGCAATCTTTGCTTCCAGGTCTGCTATCTCCACCTTCAAACTTTCAACTGCATCCTTTTCCATCTTCAGATTTGTCTTGACCACCTCTATAAGCTTATCAATCCTCGCCATCTCTTCCGCAATCTTTTGAAGCTTCACATTTCCTTTCATCTGAACCAAGAAAGAGAGGGTTACGAAAAACAAAACCAGCACCGACGCCAAACGATATATACATGATCAAGGAGAGAAAGAAGATAAATACCTCAATCTTCTGATCCATGGTTCCTTCGAAGGTGTCGTTGAGATCTTTCGGTTGCATTCTTGTGTCCTTAAATCATAAATACAAAAAATCACATTGGTTAATACCAAATCTGAAGCAGTATCTACAGTTTTACATAACACACACATATATATTAACATTATTTTGTGTTTCATTCCTTGTATCAAATATATAGAAATCTTTCAGATAGAAGAACAGTCTTTTTATAAAACATGCATGGCGAGGGAGAGAAAAAAACATACCAGAGAGAGAAATAGATCGAGATTGAGACCTAAGAGAGAGAGAAATGGAAAACTGCCAAGAGGAAGCTAAGGCAAATCCCTCTGCGTTGGGCGCGGGAATAGGAAAAAGCCAAAGGAGGAAGTATAAAGCCAAGTTAATTGAGAGTAAACTATTTTTTAAATTCTGATTTACAATTTATTACTACAATCATAAGTTACAAAAATAATTAAAAAAAAATATGTGCAGAATATAATTTGTAGAAGATCATATTACTTGAAAGTTTAATGAAGGTAAAAAAATATTCACTTCATAAATTATTTTCAGTAATAATAGCGGTAACCAATTTTTTTTAAATAATTCAAGAGTGTTTTGGTCAACTTAAGTGTATCTCGACGTACCAATCCCATCATATAAAATTTTATAGTATCCATGAAATTTTGAACGCTCCAAATCCTGATCAACATGCCAAACGTACAAGTTATAGTAGTGGTAATCTATTCTAATTAATATATAATGAGTTCTGCTATTAACACATTCAATAGTGCTACATACACATCACTTTTGCACATCATTTTTATACATCATTCAAAACTACGTCGTTTTGTGTTGAAAAAGACCCAAATATATTTTGAGTGATATGGGTCAAAAACAAATATGGTTTTTTCTCAACACAAAACGACGTAGTTTTGAGTGATGTGCAAAAATGATGTGTAAAAGTGATGTGTGTGTATCGTAACACATTACCTCAATTCTCTGTTCATGTGGAGGGTGGTCCAAAATGCAATTGGGGTAAAGGCAGTTCTTTACATATATAGGTGAACGAAGGGAATAATCTTACCTGTGTTATGGGCATTAACGATAGCATAGATTTCACTATCCATCTTCTTCTGCATTGCAACCACGCGTGAAAAATTTAGTCCCAAATCATGGCCTGGTGGGAACTGTTTTGGGTTACTCCTGCTACTTGGATTTACTACTTCAAGCTCAACCAAGTCCCAGATTCAACAAAATTGTAAGAAGCATTTGGGTGGCCTCAATTTACGCATCTCTCTGGCTAGCGAGAAATGGTTGGATCTTTAAGATTGACTTCTTGTCGGAGGATGAACAAGTAGACCTGACCAAGATTAAGGCGGCATCTTGGGCGAATTTGAATCTCAAAATCGCAGCATACACTCCGGCAGACATAGTTAGATGTTTAAGTGGGTTTGGAAATCAGGGGAGAAGATGACAGTTTCTGGTTTCGATTTTTTAGGAGTTGTATATATTTGCACTTTTAGCCCTGGCTTTTGATTTTCTTTCATTGTGGTATCTTTGCCACTTTCCTTTTTTAATGAATCTTAGGTCCCGCTCAGTAAATATTAGTTTTTTTGCAACTTTTTGGTATTCAATTACCAAGAAAAAAGTGAGTCTTACTTAAAACTTTTTTACTAGAATTTACTTTCCTCCAAATCATATTTCGCCAAATTCGCAGGATTATGAGTCGCGGGAAAATATTAAGATTTTTCTTTTCCTGACAAATGAAAAGTCTATTTTATTTTCCTTTTCCTGACAAATAACGGAAAAAATTCCATTATTTTTCTTTTCTCGACGAATGAACAAGTGAAATTTTATTTTTTTACAAAATTCTTTTGTCAAATAAACACATACAAGAAAATATATGTCATTTTTTTTTACTTCACTTCACTCCACTTCTTTCGAGAACAACTTTCTCGTACGACTTTCTTAACAACTGAACGGAACCCTAGTGTTTCTATTTATAGAATCCGGATAAATTGTTGTAATCCTTCTTTGATTAACATAATTTTCCTTCTAGCAAAAAACAAACAACCATATTACCTCTAATTTTATATCGTGCTCATGTCACATAACTCATGAGACTGACTAATTTAAAAAAATATATCAAAAATTATTAGATGTACTTTTATACGTTGTATGTGTTAGTAGACTTAAAAGTAAATTCCATTATTTCTCTTTCAATGAAAGAACCTATTGTAAAAATTTCATTAATAAACTGCATGAATAAGAAGATAAAATTACTACTCCAACTTACCCACAACTTTCATTTCACCTTTTGGGGTTGTTTGTTAGAGGTCGAAGGAGGTGATAAAATTATAAATTCAAATATGATTATCTGTCTTGTTATATTTGGAGTTTAGACGAGCTCTAGAAATTCATGTAGGAGGGAATGAAGAAAAAGAATATTAATGAAAATACAAAAAAAATGAAAAAAGAAGAGAAAATACAGTCTACATTTGTTACCTAACGTAAGATTTTTTTCAGTAAATAACTTCCGGCAAGATTAATATAAAGAGAATAAACAAATGTGTAAAAGTGCTCCCAGGTTTTTTGAATTCAAATTCTTGCGATTTATGTTCTACTTTACCTGAATTACAATATCTTAAATACTTACGTCATATAATGTGTAGGGAAAAACATGAATCCTAGATCCCTCGATTTAATTTTTTTTCTTTAGAAATTCAACTACTACAATTTAGGGACATCATCGTTTTATTAAAAATTACTGTTCTCCCCTAAACTTTTGACAATATCACTGTCTTCTCTTACTTTTCAAACTAATTTTTCTAAAAATAGTACGCTTACGTCAGCAATTATTCACGGCTCACAAACGGAATTAAACCAGAAGGGGGTGAAAAACATTAGTTTATTCAAAAACAAGAGAGGACAATGAAATTGTTGAAAGTTAAGGGAAGGACAACTATTCTGGCAGAAACCTCAAGGGAGGCATGTGAAATTAACCATTAAAACCAAGCCGTCAGAATGAAACTGTGAATGATAAAATTATATGAGGGAGGAAGTAAAAAAGAAATCAACTGACATTATTCAATTGATTGATGCAGCCAAGTAGATATAGGAACAAATAGCATAGGTTTGAACATGTGTTTTTAGGCCAATTACTCTATCTACATTCCAAAAAATTAGTATGCTCCACAAACAAAGCAGAAAGTACAATCTTGGTCGAACCAACCCGTTCTATTCTATTACTAGACATAATTGGAAGAAGCTTATCCGAAAATAAAACGAGAAATGCATGTTTCGTTTTGGTCCTATTCTTTATTTCTTTCTTAATTCAATTCAACGGGGACTTCTCATATTTAAAATTAAACAAATATTTTGAAACATGGTAAAAATAAAAAAATAGACAAAGGGATGGAGGGAGTATCTTAAAAGATCCACATTGAGACACCTACAGGTAGGGTTGCATTCATTCATCTCCTTCAATCACATACCTTACTCCCTCACTCCTCCATGACATTTCTCAGCAGGGCAACAATGGCGTCGAAACCTAAATCGGGTATTTTGGAGGATTCTGAACGAGGGGAGAGTTTTCGGGAGTATTGACAGCCCTTAGTCCGTCAACCCATCCTTGTTGGTATAACATATCAATGATGTCGCCGATTTGGGCAATGTACGCCTCCTCAGCTTCGTCGTATCCGGCTTCGAAAGATTTTTTGAGCTCAGCTTCCTTCTCCTTCTCCGCCTCGAAAGCTTTATCTTTCAGCTCCGCCAACTCCTTCTCGGCCACCATCAGCCTTACAGCTCGGGTTACTGCCACCTTTCGTCGCACAACAGTCTTCACCTCGTCATCCACAATCTTTTGGATATCCCGATTATGAATCTCCAACATTTTTGTTATCTGGCCCTCTAGAGTCACCCATCCCTGTAAAGCCTGAACCACAAAAAGGATTAGAAAAACAAAACTAGTGGCAACAGTACGAGTTTCGCATCGGTACTCATTCATCTGCTTATGAGGAATGAGTTGGGCTCATGAATTTCTAAGAAAGACAAAAGATACATACCTCAATCTGCCGTTGCATAGTTCTTTCGAAGGTGTCCTTGAGGTCTTTCGGTTGCATTGTCACGTCTTTCGGCAGCATCACAGCTTTGGACAGAGCTAATGCCACCGCACTGTCTTCGACGACACTATCATTGACCCGAACAACACGTCCGCCGTGTTGAAGGGTCGGCGACCAAATGGAGCTGTGCACGGCAGCTGGGGGTTAAGTACATGATCAGGGGCCGACTCCGGAGTCCGAACCGGCTGGTGATCGGCACTGTCAGTGGCGGGACCGGGAGAGACGCTTGCTTTCTTCTTTGGCTGGTCACCCTCTCCTGAGTGCTTCTGCCTCGAGTACCTGATTCCAGTTCCCCGGGCGAGGCCGATTGGTTTGCGCTCGGAAAAGAAGATGGAGCTGGACCCTGTCATTATTCAATTGATTGATCCAGCCACGTAGATATATGAAGGCAAAAAATAGCATAGGGTTTGAAGATATATTTATAGGCAAATTAACAAAGAGAGGAAGAGGAAACGAGGAGAATTGAAGTTTTAATTGCCACATTAATTAAATACAATGATGGTTTAATTAGTTGGCAATTAATTAAGAACGATTCTGACTATTCGTGTTAATTAGTTTACATCGGCGGAAACGAAGAGACAAGAAGATGAATTAAGAAGCTAGGCAGCTCTCAAAACTCTCTAATTATCAATTTTTTTTAATAACCCAGAGTACGTACTTCGACTAATTTTTAGAAGATCAATTAAACCGTCCACTTGCATTCCAATTAAAGTCAAAACAAAACTTTGCATAAATTGACATCATAAAATTGTTGATAGCACCCGAAAAATTTCGAACTTTGAGATATTAGGAGGGAGCAAATATTCACTCTAATTATCAATTAACATGCGATGTATGTATCGTTATCAGCGGTAGAATTAAAAATTAGATTTGTGATTGCTTAGGATTGGGTCGTTGCTCATCAATCACGATTCGTCATTTGTCTCGATCTCTTCCTATTGTACATGTATCTAAGTACTCACACTATATGTGGTGGTGAAAAAAAGGTTTAGACATCAAAATATCAAATAATTATTTCTTATTTAGGTTAATCAATAGATTTAGGTGTTATTTGATAAAAATGAAAAATAAAAATTTAATAATGAAAGTTGAATACTGAATTTTTTAAATATAAAAGTTGCTTATTATGTACTGAAATTCAAGTATTGATTTAATTAAGCTGTTTGATCTGCAAAAGAAACTGAAATTTAAAATTTACTGATTTTTCAACTTAACTCTTCATATGGCTGGTGACACACCTAGTGTAATGACCCTCATTTTTTTTTTTTTTTTGATATATGAATTTATTCGAACGATTTTATTATTTTACTCCGTGTATAAATTTT
>JABCMJ010031369.1:0-18931 GCA_014822125.1 Arbutus unedo | reverse complement strand
TTAATAATTGTCATACACTTAATATTGTGACCCAACTCATCGAGATTATTAGGCCAAAGGCCTCACTCTATAATGAATCAAAGTCAACAACATTAAATATACACATCGATTAATTATCTTTGGATTAAGAGTACAAGCATACATAATAACTATGAGGTGTAAATTGTATTATATTGTCAGTATAAATACAATTATCTCAAAGTGATCATGTTCAATACACACAAAGTGTACTAACATAGTGAGTTAAAACTATACCATTTTCTGTAATTAAGATAGACCTACTGAAATACTGTGTTATAGCCCCACTGGTGGTATGTCTAATTCCACTTAAGACTGTGAACCAAAGACTTATATTCTACAAAAATCGATAATCTAATCCTCTATGTATAAGCTAAAACTCTACACATCAGATTATCTACTATGTAGAATAAGAGACACTCATGCACAAATGATATGATAGAATGCAAATATTACCCATAAAGATTCTCATCAAGAAAGGAAATAATTGTTTGATAAATTCAAACAAAACTTAATCTATTATATAAAGTCATGACTTTTAGTATAAAACCCTAACAGGTAGGGGCTTTCCCAGTTTGCCCTGAGTTTGCCGTCAGTTGGGTCTTTTGTGTTGCCCATGACTTTGCGGAGGACCAAATCATCGAGCTCAAATTCTTTTTTATGGACTCATTTATTATAGGATTTGAACAATATGGACTGATACGATGCCAATCTGATCATATCACGCTCTCGTTTTTCTTTGGTGAGATCTAACTTCACAGCAATAGCTTGATCGTTTCCTCCTTATTCGACCAAATCTATTCGGATGGTAGGGAGGCCGATTTCTAGTGGGATAACAACTTCCGTGCCATATGCAAGTGAGTACAGGGTGACACTTGTGGATCGTCTTAGCGTGGTCTTGTATGCCCATAGGACTTGGGGAAGCTCTTTTACCCATCTTCCTTTCATTTTCTCTAATCTTTTCTTGATTCTTCCAAGATTATTTTGTTGGAAGCTTTTGCCTATCTGTTACACTAAGGATATGCTACAGAAGCATAGTAATATTGAAAATTGTATTGGGAGCAAAAAGACTTAAACTTGTCTTAGAATTGGATCCCGTTATTAGAGACGATAGAGTAAGGAATCCCGAACCTGGTAATGATGTTCTGCCAGACAAATTTCTCGACATTCTTCTCAGTAATCTTTGCTAATGGCTTTGCTTCAATCCATTTGGTAAAGTAATCAGTGTCGACCATAAGGTATTTTCTTTCGTTTGTGGCTTTTGGTAAGGGACCAACAATATCCAAGCCCCATTGTGCGAAAGGCCATGGGCTTGTTAGCGGTGCTAGGTTGGCAGCTAAAATGTGAATGATCGGGGAGAATTTTTAACACTTCTCACAAGCCTGCATGTATTTCTTTGTATCTTCTTACATGTATGGCCACTAGTATCCCTGGGATGTAACTCGGTGTGCGATGGATCTGCCCCCAGCATGGCTGTTGCACACCCCTTCATGAATTTCAAACAAGAATTGCTAGACCAAGCTCGGATGCATACACTTGAGCTAGGGTCCAATATAGGATTTCCTGTAGAGCACAATCTTTGGAGATAGCCAAAATCGCACTACCTTGACGCATAGCTTGTGGGCTTCTTTCTTGCCCTCGGACACTGTGCCCTCCGTGAGATAGGAGACGATTGGATCCATCCAACTGAAGCTGAGCTCAGCCGCTGGCATATCAATGCTAGGTCGGTCGATGGAATCTACATAGATAGTCCGATGTTTGTCCCATGGAATTACCGAAGCCAGACATGATAGTGCATCCGCATGTTCATTTTTGTGACGACCCGAGGTTCAATCTTTTGTTTTCATTGTTTTTAGAATTTGTAGTTTTGAGTTTAATATTTAATTGTGGCTTAATCATAATTGATTGAAACATTGGAACTCAGTGCGAGGGTTGTGGTAGTTTGCGAGGGACTAATGTAATTAACCTAATTATGAGTATAAAAGGATTAGAAAACTCTAAAATTAGTTTATATTAAAAATACGGAATTTTTTTCTAAGGAGATCTCTAAAATATAATAGCTTGAAAAAGGAGAACAAGTGCCTAGACGGAGGATTCAGGTGACGAGGCCAACTAAGACGTTGTAGAGGACATTGAGAGTTTCGCATAGAGTCCGGAATCAACCTATAAGAGAAGTATTTGAGAGATTTTTTATCATACAAGTGTTTGCTGCGTTTTATTTGAATTCGGTAGGATTTCATGTTGATTTACATTAAGATATTGCGTAGATCATGTTTAATTCAGTAATATATATATATATATATATATATATATATATGTTATTTTTGATATGTGATTAAGTTATGCATATTTTGTATGGATTTTGGGATGATTTGGACAGTTAGGTTGTAGAAATGAAGGTAAAAACGAAGTTATTTGCAAAGAACAAAATCAAGAAAAAACACAATATAGTGATAATTTGATTTTGAGAAATTCCATTAGGGTGGTTTTGAAAGTCTAAAATTTTTAAAAAATTTACTGAGTGTTGATTTATGTGTCTACTATATTGAGTTAAAATTTTGAAGTTTAATTCAACATAAAAAATTGTACAAAAATTTGAGATCGAGCTGCAACAGATTCACACATGTGCCGGCTGCACTGACGCATTTTGGTAAAACGAACATAATTTTCAATACGAGAATCAGAATTGTGCACCGTTTATTTTTTTTGAAACTAGGCACATAGAGATTCAAAAAAACTATATATTTTATATTTTAATTTTGCATAAGAAAAATTAGTTTTTCAATTGAATTTGAAGAAATAGTTTAGGTGTTTCAAAATAAGGCAATCAACTATGAAACGACACGAATGTGTTGTCCAAACTCTATTTTTAACCTATTACATATCGTTTGAAAGCTTGTAAAGTGTAGTTTCTATTGATATTGGACTCAATGCATTTACTTATAAATTATAACATTTTAGAATTTTTAAGGGTGAACCTAACTATACAGCTTTATCCACTCGAGTAACCTATTGAAAAACAGAAACTGAATTTTTATACGCTCGGCCTACTTCTTGCCTTTCATTCCACATAGAGTTACTGTTTGAGTTTGATTTTGACTAGTAATAGTACATATGAGCATGCATGGACATTGGACTTCGGGTAAGGGATAGTCCCTCTATATGATAGCCTATAAACTCGACATGGGTGCTTTTGCAATTTCTTCGGTAAAAGACCGTGAAACTACTGGATATGAGATGGCCCGACAGTCAGAGTGGCTCATGAACTCTACTGGGAGTCTTCGCGATTCCTCCGATGAAAGACCGCAAAACAACCGAGTAAATAAGTAGTCTGACGGTTGGAGCATCCTGTGAACTCTATGATAAGAGTCCCTGATGTGGGCAACCTATGGTGTAAAACTGTAAAATTCATACATGAGACACAATAGCATGGTAGTGTCGTGGATGTTTAGTAGATGGCTTATATTATCATTATACATATTATATTATTGATGCGAGCATGTTTTATACAATATGTCGATGAA
Source organism: Arbutus unedo (assembly GCA_014822125.1). Lineage (NCBI taxonomy): Eukaryota > Viridiplantae > Streptophyta > Magnoliopsida > Ericales > Ericaceae > Arbutus > Arbutus unedo. The sequence goes on along the minus strand of JABCMJ010031369.1, from coordinate 15,389 downwards.
TCAATATGACTTCCTACTCGTGCTCCGGCTTATGTTTTTCTGTAAACTAACAATTTACAGGTGATGACGTGGACTTGAGAACTTAGATCTTGTGTATGAAAATATTTCAACATGTTAAATAAAATTTATATTTTTGACAATATTTATATTTAGATTTTCAGTTGGAGGTTTTCAGACGTTGTTTATTTATTTGTTCGGACATTGTGAGCCTATTTTGATTAGTTTATATTCAGATTAGCACAACTCGATTATTTATTATTTGATAGTTGATTATTAATTATTAATTATTTGAGATTTATTTCAGTTTATTGGAGTTATGTTTATGTTAAGTTTTGGTTTGCATTATTTCGTACCTTAGAAGTTTGGGGTGTGACAATCTGCTTGGAACTAATATGGGACATCTTGATCTTCTTGAATTTGGACAATTCTTCCTTTGCCTTCTCGGCATAGGAGACTATCTTTTCGTCTCGAGTAGCATACTCTCCATTTAGTTGATTTAGCACGAGTTGAGAGTAGCAATACACTTCTTCAATCGATGCCTCCAGGTTTTGTGCGCACTTGAGTCCATGTATCAATGCTTCATATTCAGCAACGTTGTTGGAAGCACTGAAATTCAAGTTGATGGACTACTCAAAGTAACATCCATCTAGTTCTGTGATGACTGTGCCAACGTTAGATCCTCGAGAGCAGGCGGATCCATCGATGTATAATCTCTAATACGGCGTTCGATCGGTGTCTTGTTCCTCTGGTGTTCCTAGCTTGGGTGCTCTTGATTCTATTGTTGTCGATGTTTCTTCGACCTGTTCATATGAGAACTCAACAACAAAGTCTGCCAAAATTTGTCCTTTAATCGTTGTTCGTGGAAGAAATTGGATGTCATATTTTCTGAGCTCGATAGACCAAGTGGCCACCCTTCCCGATAGTTCAACTTTTCTCAAGACAATACTAATGGGGTATTTGGTTGGTACTTTGATCGTGTGAGCTAAAAAGTAGTGATGCAGCTTCTGGAAGCTACAACCAAGGATAGGATTAGTTTTTCTAAGGGGAGATATCTCATCTCCGAGTCTAGCAGTGCCTTGCTCACATAGTAGATCGGTGTTTGCTTAGCATCTTTGTTCTTCAAAAGTACTACACTTACCGCGTGTTCTGAGACGGTGAGGTACAGTGTCAAAATATCTCCCTTCTCAGGAGTTGTAATCAATGGTGGGATGGCCAGATATGCTTTCATCTCTTGAAAGGCTTTCTTACATTCTTCACCCCAAGTGTATTTGGACTGCTTTCGCAGCAGCTGAAAGAATTGTTGACATCGGTCAAATGATCGGCTAATAAACCTATTAAGGGCCACTACCATCCCTATCAACCTCTGTACTTCTTTCATGATTTAGGGACTCTAAAGATTTTACAAGGCTATGATCTAATCAGGATTTGCTATTCTCATTCTAATGACCAGGTGTCCCAGAAATTTTCCTGAACTTACCCCAAATGCACATTTTGAGGCGTTGAGTTTGAGTTTGAACTCCCGTAGCACTTTGAAAGTTTCACAAAGATCGACAATATGGGTCTCGGCCTCCTCAAATTTGACCACCATATTATCAATGTATACTTCCATGCTCTTCTTGAGCAGCTATTTGAACATGAGTGTGACAAGCCTCTGATAGGTGGCCCCAAAATGCCTTAGTCTGAATGGCATGCCTTTATAGCAAAACAAACCGTGTGGGCTGATGAACAATGTTTTTTCTTGATCTGGCTCTTACATGGCGATTTGATGATATCCTTAATATGCGTCCAGAGAGCTCATGTGCTTGTACCCATCAGTAGCATATACTAATTGATCTATCTTGGGTAGTGGGAAGCAATCTTTGGAATAGGCTCCATTGAGGTTTGTAAAGTCAACACAAATCCTCCATTTGCCATTCTTTATCTTGACTACCACGGTGTTTGATAATCACTTCGGGTAGTAAACCTCTCTAATTGCTTCTGCCTCAAGCAGTCAATCTATCTCTTCAATCACGGCATCGGTATGTTGAACTGCTGACCTTCTCCTCTTTTGCATCACTGGTTTGTGAATCGGGTCGACATTCAAATGATGGCAAATGATATCTGAACTTACACTAGGCATCTCTCGTGGTGTCCGAGCGAATACATCTATATGATCCTTAAGAATCCAAACAAGAATTTTCTCATCCTGTTAAGATAATTCTTCCCAAATGAGAAAGAACCGCTCCAGGTCTAACTCATGCGTTGGTATCTACTTGAGCTTCTCAACTGATTGGCTGAATTCCACCCGATATCTTCTATCATTGGCTGACCTAGAACTTCGATTGTCTTTACGTGTTCGGCTTTGGGCTTATGTTTAGTGGACGTCACATAACAACTTCTCGCCATTGTATAACTTCCTCTGAACATGTTTGATTCTTTTCTTGCCCGGAAACTTCAGTACTTGATGGTAAGTAGAAGGGATTGCCCGCATCCTATAGAGTCAAGTCCTCCCCACTATTGTGTTGTAGGCCGAAGGTACATCTACCACCAAAACATCCGTATTCAAGGTTACCTTTCCTATGCGTACAGGGATGGTGATGGAACCCAGTGGCCAAACTGTTTCTGCACTGAACCTTATTGGTGCAATGTCAGCCTTCTTTAGGTCGGCTTTATTCAGCCTAAACTTCTTAAAAGCATCATAATATAAAATCTTGGTTGAGCTGCCTTGGTCAACTAGAATTTTCTCCATGTTAAGAGAGCCGAGGAGCAGCATAATAACCAAAGTATCATTGTGGGGCTGTACGACCCTTTCTAAATCCTTGTTAGTAAAGGATAAGGTTGTCTCAATTTTTTTCTTAGGCTCTTTTCATTTGTGCAAAGGTGCAGAACAAGATGTTCGTGTCCTTCGCAACGTCGTTGGAGCCATGCTTCTTTGTCGTCAAGTGTTGGCATAATAGCATGTATAACATGGACTATTCCCAATGCCATTACTTCCTCCTCGGAAGATGCTAACTCCGTTAGGGTTGCTTGAATTTGTGGTTGTCCCTTATCAATAATGAATCTTCTGAGATGCCCAGTTTTGACTAGTCCCTCTAGGAACTGTATAAGTGTCTTGTATTTTTTCATGATATGGTCATTATTTCGATGATAACTGCACCAATCTTTGTTTAGATCCCATCTTATGGGTTCTCCCCTTGAGCCAAAAGGGTTCGTCCTTTAATGGCCAGATCACCTTGAAAATTGGGGTATTGAATACCATCCAAATTGCCGTGTACGCCTGTGGTGCAGGCGGCTTTTTCTCTTTTCTCGTATATGCCACTTCGGCCACTTCGATTCTTGGCCTTTTTAGCGATGGCTGCACCTCACTTACCACAGTACTCCTGTGTGCTCAGCTAGAGGGTCAATCTGCGTCTCTGCAAATTTCTTCCTCAAATTTGGCATATTTTTCCACCATTCCCATCAACTTCGATATAGTAGTAGGAAGGGTGATGGATAGGGATTCCCTTAAACGTTCTCGGGACGGTAATCCTAGCCAAACAGACTCCACTGTGTAGGCTTTTGTGTAGTCCCCGATCTCGTTATAGATGGCCCAATACTTGCTTGCATACTCCCTTAGATCTTCATCGGGTTTTTTCCTCAGAGCCAGGAGCGTATTGACATATTTTTTCTGAGCCTAGTTTGGGACGAAACATTTGAGAAATTGGTCAGCTAACTGTCTCCAATTGTTGATAGACCATGGAGGGAGTGCTTGGAACCATTTTAGAGATGTCTCACCTAGGCTCAAAGAAAACATCTTGTAGTGCAGGCTATCTTGGCCCACATAGATCATCATAGAATTAACGAACTCTTTAATGTGAATCATTGGGTCCGTTCATCCATTATAGATGGGGAATTTTGGAGAGAAACTTTTTGGATAAAGCCTCTATTTCGATTTGGACTGACAATGGTAACACTGTCAATTGTTGCAACTCCTTTTAGGTCTCGTCTTCTTCTGGTTGGTTCATGCTCAACTATTGATTTAACTATGCCCTCGCGTCGGGGAGTTGACCTACTGGTGGTATGATTGGAGCCACAACCTGGGGATGGCCCCCACCTATTGATTCAGCCAATCCCACATGTCGGGGAGTGGTGGGATTAGTGGAGGAAGAACCGCATTCGACAGGGCTCCTGCCTGTTGATCCCCTTCTCGGGGTCTTTGACTCTATACACGTCAGTTCTCCCAATGTAAAGGACTAATTTTCTAACGTTCATCCTGTCCCGATATGGCAGTTCGAACGTGATCTCTCGCTCGATAAAGAGATTTGTTTTCTCTTTCCATTTGGCACATTGTGCGCCTTATATCGTCAATCTCCTAATCTCGTCTCCTAACCCGGTCTCTCTGACTATCTTTTACATCATGATGGGTTCTCGAACGAGACCTATCTCAAGTTCGGGATCCTCTCCCTCTCTCATTTTGGGTATGCGTTCGGGACCTATCTCCCGTTCTTGACCTCCTACTTCTCGGGGAGGATTTGGATGCTCTCTCACTATAGCTAGAGGCAGTGTTGGTGGCGGAAGAGGGGCCATTGGTAGTGCAAGCGAAGCTGCTGGTGGTAGAGTTGGAGTAAGTACCAACACATGTTCTCCAAGCTGGCCTCCTTCCAACTTTGGTGGAGGAACCCTTGGAACTTCTTTCCATGGTCCTTTTGATTTTGGGGGAATCGAGGGAAGAGATCTGAATTTTTCCTTCCCATTATTTTCCTTGACTTGATCTTTCTTTAGTATTTCTGCCATGAGATATTAGGTTTTTCACAGACAGTGCCAATTGAAGAGTGGTTGATTTTCACAATCAGGGAGAAAAACTAGGACCTCACTTTTCAGCTGAAATAATGCTCTCAATATGATGGACTTGTAATATGCAAAATACAAACCGTTAAAGAAGCATCTACCTTTGTAGCAGGAAGGCACTCCGATGATTAAGTCAGGCAAAGCTCACAAGGATAAATATGATTTAAGCTAATATTCTCTATTAGTTAGTGAATTAGTGCGTACATTTCGACGTTGTCTTGGAGCTTTATTTATAAACCCTTAAATTGTCATAATTCTCTTAGAACACTAACTGGAGTGGAGTATCTTCTGGTTGACCACTAATGAGATAACTCTAACTTGATCTTTATCAAGCAATTATCTTCTTCCATTAAACTTTCATTTAATTAGTACTTGTCATACCAATTAAATCGATCGTGGACTTCTCATCTATATTTAATTTAGCATTATATCTCGTTTTACTCAAAAATATGTCTTATCTCAAACTAACAATCACCTATCACCTTTCTCAAGTCAATGGTATCTTGGACCGCCCTTCTCAGGCTGGCAAGACATCAGGCCACCTTTCTCAGATCAGCTATTTACCCAAGCCATCTTCCTTAGATTGGCTGGTCACATATCCGATCTTCTCGGCTCTAATATAGTACAAATAACCTTTATCAGATCGACTATACCCTCACGTGATAGGCACATGCATCCTGATGTGTTTGTAGTTCCTTGCTGAACTAAATCATTTATCGAGGAAAAGCTTAAGTATTTATTATTTAAGTTTTGCCCTCGTCAAATACTAAATAGCTATGGACGAGAAAGTCCACCGCTAATTCAATTAGTATGAGAAGTATTAATTGAATGAAATTCTAATAGAAGAATGTAACTATTTAATAAAGATCAAATTAGAAGTTATCTCATTAGTGACCAATCAGAAGACACTCCACTCGAGCTAATGTCTTAAGAGAATTAGGAAAATTCAAAGTCTATAAATAAAGCTCTCAGTCAACAGAGAAATGTACGCACTAATTCACTAGCTAATAGAGAATGTTAGCTTGATTTATATTCATTCTTGTGAGTTTAGCTTAACTTAATCATCGAAGTGCATTCCTACCACAGAGGCAGATGGTTCTTTCACCTATTATTGTTTTGCAGATCAAAATGTTAAGGATCAATTCCTGAGACCCAGTGATGAACACGCACAAATTATATAACAAAAAGAATATGAAACTCTACAAGGCAGAACTATAGTTCATACCTTCGAAATCTTTCTGTTTTGATCTCAACAACTTTCACAGTTCAATTTGACAGAAGTATGAGGAAGGCTGGAATAATCTTGCTCGACTCACCTCGCGATCTTCTATCATAATCCTGTTGCACCTTGATCCAAACTAAGTGTGGACTCAAAAACGTGATCTATTTAACTTCACAGAACCTCTCTCAATATTTTAAGTATTAAGTTGTCTCTGACCTTAAAAGTATAGCGGTGTATATATAGGCAACGTTAAAGACCCCAAAGAGAACTATGAGTTAGGCTTCTTATATAATTAGAAATCATAATCCAACCCAGATTAATTCTGAATTATATAAATTATAATTCATACCACTATAAAATTATAATTGCATGCTCTTTTCATATCTCAAAATTATATTTTGAACTCCACGTTATTAAATACTTATTTATCTCCCCACGTTAAGATTACAAATACCCGTTGATTAAAATAAATTATTGATAATTTATTTAATCAACATCTATAAAATTTCTTGAGACCTTCTACTTAACTTATTTATTATGCTGGATACTAATATCTACATGCAGGGTTTGATATAATCGAAACTTATAAGTTTTCTTAAGAGGATATCGTCAATCGCTATAAAGAAACATGGGTCTATTACTAATTAACAATTATTATACACTTAATATTGTGACCCAACTCATCGAGACTATTAGCCAACAAGACCCCACTCTATAATGAATCAAAATTAACAACATTAAATGTACACATCTATTAATTATCTTTGGGTTAAGTGCACAAGCATTCATAATAATCATGGGATGTGAATTGTATTATATTGTCAGTATAAATAAAACTACCTTAAAGTGGTCATATTCAATACACATAAAGTGTACTAATACGGTGAGTTAAAATTATACTATTTTTCTTAGTCAAGACAGACCTACTGAAACACTGTATTACAGTCCTACTGGTGGCGTGTCCAATTTTACCTAAGATTATGAACCAAAGACTTATATTTTACAAGAAATGATAATCTAAATCTCTGTGTGTAAATCAAACTCTACACACCAGATTATCTACTATGTGAAATAAAAGACACCCATGCACAATATGATATGATATAATACAAATATTGCTCATAAATATTCTAATCAAGAAAAAGAATAACTGTTTAATAATTAATTCAAACAAATATTAATCCATTACATAAAGTCATGCCAATTAGTATAACACCCGAACACACAAGTCCACCCAAATTGAGAGTACAAATTCTGCTAGATAGCGAGATTCTAGCTTTTCTCCCTGATTGTGAAAGTCAAACCATTCACAATTATCGCCGTCTGTGAAAAAACTAATATCTCATGATAGAAACACTTAAGAGAGATCAAGTAAAAGAGAATAACAGGAAGGAGAAATCTAAATCTCCTTCCCCAATTCCCCTGAAGTCGAGGGGACCAAGGAAGGAAGTTCCAAAGTTTCCACCACCGAAGCTAGTAGAAGGCTAGCCTCAGAACAGATGTTAGTATCACCCTCGATGTGAAAATCAACCCACTTATATCGGTCGTAAAATCTAAAAAATGACCTTACAATAATGACAAAATTTGATTAGTCAATTCGATGAGGTAATTTTTTTTACTGTCTCTATCTTATTAAGAAGTTATTTTAAAAGTTAGTTTGTAAGAAATTAGATATGATTTAAATGCAACTTATTTGATTTGATGCATGACTTTAGGCACAAGTTTTCACTACTAACACGAACATGATGTGATCACAAAAAAGTAACGTGTGCTCTTTGGAAAACAAAAAAGTAAAGTGCCAAATTTTACATTTTGTTATCACAAAGCTATAAATATTTATCAACTTTTGAGTGGGGAGCGGCAATAATTTTTTCATGCTTCTCTCGTCCTTTCCCATGTTTAGAAAACTAAAATTTACAAGGGGATGGTATGCGGTTCTTTTTTATTTTATGATTTGACACAAAACAACCTTTTAAGGGTTGGTTTCATTAATGACGTGCTTTATTTTGAGCCTCATTTCAAGTTTTAAAAAGTTATCCAATCTATTATTTTTCTTAATTAGTCAAATTTGTTGTCCATGCAAAGAACTATATATATATTTTTATTTAACTGAGATATTCGGTTGATTTTTAAATTATTTTGATTCAATATCGACTTTTAAATTATTTTCAACATAATGCCGATTAGTTCTCATGGGATCAATACAACTATCCATTTGAGAGAATCCCATTTAAAATCAGAATTTTATCCTGTATGGACTGATTTCGTAAAATTTGATAATATATAAAAGATTTCAAACGTAAAACTTAGAAGAAAACATACATCTAAATCTGCTAATTATTGACCATCATGTCAACTCCTTGAGGTTTAACTATATTCATTTTTTTTAACTGGTTAAGTTTGTCTCAAAATTTATTTTCAGAATTATACTAATCGTTAATTTTTTTCAAGATAATTATTCATTTTGTTCAATTTATTAAAAATATGATATTCCATCGGGATGCCCAAGACAGTCTTTCACTAATATGGAGAAAGTTGAGAGTACTTGTTGTAAAGTTGGGCAGGGTGTCGGAAGTAAATTGAGTTGGAGGTGGTAAAAAGTGACTGGGGAATATCATATCATATGGGCACAAGTATTCATATACTGACATATGGCTACGTCCAACTTTGGAATTAAGGAAAGATGTACTGATGTTCGTTTGAGTGTTTTGAACTAATTTAAAAAAAATAATATTCTCAAATGTTATTTGATTTAAATATTTTAGAAAAAAATTCAGAGTTTGATTTTTTGATTTTTAAGATGCTTTTTCCTTTTCTTTTTTTTTTGAGTTTTGTGCACATATTTTGTTAAAAAAAATTTATTTCAGAATTTTGAGTTCTCAGTTAATCTCAAAATATTTTTTTAAGTTAACAGTTAATTTTTTAATTTTTTGAAAATAAAATTTTAAAAATACTATAAAAAATAATCAAATAAACGGTGTCAGACACGATCAAAATAGAATCAAATATGGCTATTTAATATATTAATCATTGACAAACATGATTATTGAATGATTGTCAATGATTGAGAAACAAAAACCAAATAATGTTTGTTAAATTGTTTCTCAAACAAAGTTCACAAACATTACTCTAAAAAAATTTCAAAAACACCCAAACAAATACACCCATTTTTTGTAATGTGTATTTAGTGCAGATAAAACATTGTAGTTTTATCCGTTTTATTCTTAAAACTACTCCGTAATTTGGTATCATATATTTTGATAATAATTCGTGTAATAAGTCAAAACAGTGTAGTTTTGATGACAAAACGAATAAAATTACGACGTCCCCAACTCAGAGGATCATATCTCAACTCCAACCACCCTACTGGGTCAAGGTGCATAAATTTAAATACAGATGTATTTAAAATTGTTCGATACACGTTGAGTCTTTCTAACTAACACAAACTCCACATGCATTAAATAGTTCCTGATACATGTGTCCAAATATGTATATAAAAAGGGAATTTGATTTTCACACACCTTTTTATCTATTTGCATTCTAATTTTTGCTTTTATTATACAAAGTTACTGAAATATTCTTCTATTAAATAATATTTATTCTTCACTTGTATTTAAATAGAATAATACTTCAATAATTTTGTATAATAGGGATAAAAAAAGTGTAAATAGAAAAAAAAATGTGTGAAAATTATTTCTCATAAAAAGTTGTATTCTTAAACTTTTTCTTCCTGTAATTCCGATCACAAGGGATTACGCTAATAAAGATTATATATTAAAATTAAGGTGGTTTAGTGGGCCACCATTCATGTTTTCAACTACAACTAATTGCGTATGCTGATAAACTGATGTGACAATTACGATTTTGGACGTTAATTAAGTGTTTAATGAAGCCAAACACGACTCTTACAAAACTAAGAAGAGAAAAAAAAAAACACCTACAATCATGTTCACGTGCAAATAACGACTACACATGGTATTTGAATTGGCAAATTTAATGTATACCGTTGTACATTGGATCAGTTCCATTCGTACCTCATCTTTCCATGTTATTATAATCTTTTATTTTATAGGTCTAACTCGACCTATAACTATGGTCGGCATTATTTATCTTATAAGTTTCAATAAAATACATTCGTAAAAAATTAATTAATTTTTTAATAAATCAAATGTTCATGTCAGCTTATATAGATCTAAGATTAATTTTTGAAGAACTAGTCTTATTGTGTACTAATAGGGTGCATAATTAAACCCAACAAAATCCTATATGAACTGATCCTAAAAAGAGTATGTATTTTGAATTTGACATGTTAAAAGGAAACAAACCTTAAATCTCAAGACTTAAGTCTTGACTACTAGGTCAATTCATAGAAAGGAGCGTACCATGATTTATTATATAAAACAATTGAAAAATATGTTTTAAAAGTTAAATGTTCTGTGAAGGATCGGACCGGGACTCTTAGTGAGTCGGATCGAGTTGGAAAGGACTTGATCCAGACCAAATCTATACATGGTCAGCATCTTTAGCAAGCTGAGCCAAGCTTAGACTAGGCCTACCGTCCATAGCCTTGGTGAAGGATCCCGTGGGCCTGAGTTGAGCCTAACCTCGGTCAACAGTATGGCATCAAACCGAGCCCAAAATAGGCCTATGACACATAGTGTTTTCCTACCAATGTAGAGACACTTCATGAGTCTGGGCCAAGTATGTGATCATGTTACCGAGCTTAGCTTGTTTATATCAGACTAGAATTTTCACCTGGCATTTTGGGTGCATAAGCATATAAAGTGTGAGTTGCAATTCATCATACTATTGGGTGATGTCATAATAGAATTCAATTATAAGTTATTATCATCAGGGAGTATGCTCCACACACGTTAATCAAAGCTTAGTGCTCGAGTTTAGAACAGTATATAAGGTACAATACTTAGGAGAATGAGGTACACACAATTTTTCAACCATATCTCAGTATTTTCTATCTTCTTTTCAAAAATATTGATTTAGGCATTGGAGTGTTTCCTGGCCCAACTCCGGTCAGTGAGGCACTAGCCTTCGGTTGGTTGTATTATTAGGTACCCAGAAACATTCGTTGGATCTTGAACCGATGAGTGAAACTGCAACATAGATTAAAAGGCTCCACATGATCTATAATACTTTAACTACCTTATCAAATTTTTCTTAGATTATTTATTCGTCTTTACGAAAAAAATCTAAAAAATAAAAAATTATGACAAAAATTAAAAAAGTTTGCTAAAGACAAAAATACTTCAACATAAACATATTTTTGCCTTTTTTTTATTTTTTTATTCTTTTGATTCATCTTGTTGATACGAAATAATGATGCAAAATAAATAAAAGTAAAAAATTCAAATAAAGATTAAAAAATAATTCAATAATAAAGTTAGGCTAAATCCACCCTAAACATGTGTATGATGCATGATATGATCTTTTTTAAAAGAATTAAAAATAAAAAAAATTCACACAAGTTATTTATATTTCTCTTCATTTTCTGTTCGTGTTACCACACGAGAGGAAAAACTTTCAAACTTTTCATCTCGTTTTAATCTCTTAGTAAAACTCTTACACTTAAGTTCTAATAGTAATCACATGAGGGATTCTCCTAGGCTTGTGCATAATGGAGATACAAATATTTATGTAGTTCTATAGAGTATTATCTTTGCCATGATGAATGAATCAGATTATTATTATAACACAAAATGAGCACAAAAATAGCTGTTGATTTGGAGGGGTATGCTGGGAGCTAATCCCTTATGTAGCCCTGTCATCTAATAATAGGCCTTGATTGGATAATGTCTTAAAGGTTGTGTTAGTTAACACATGGCCCATATGTAAGCTGTTGATTGGCAAAATTTGTTAGCCTGCGTTAATTGGCCCACATTAATTGAAACATTTCTTCAGTTAAATCCCAATAATGTCGTTATTATTATCAATAGAAATGTGATAAGTCAAAGTTTGAAAGAGCATAAGTGAGATTGACAGAAATATCCTTCGGAATTTACACTTATTTCGAAAATAAAATAATAGAGCATTTAGGGATAAGACAGCCAAACGCCGTCATAGTATTCTCCAGTAGCTCCCAACTCTTCTTGTTCAAGAGCGGATTCTCTAACTACTCGTTGACATCTGGTATGAAATACCAAAGGCAAAGAAGTTAATCTAATGAGAAATTAAACTCAGTAGTGAAGGTCACCCAAAAACCAAATCCAAATAAATGCAGACATACAACAAAATATATGACAAGTGTGATAATAACTGAACATAAAAGTAAACACGTAAATTTGTTATGCTTTTGTTTCTTTAAAGTTTTTAGGAACACGCTTCTCTCTCGGCATTCTGTACTTACCAACTTATCTAACATAGAGCACTCAGTTAGTATTAGTAAGTCCTTACCTAAGGAAGAGATCTTCTATCGTCTCCTCGAGTCAATAACTATCTCACTCTAGCTAGACCTAATCGAAATACGTGACTTCGCCAAGTTAGATACCAACAAACTTTAGTCGCTTCCCTTTTATCGACTAAATGACGCCCAAAACAAGGTCATCACTCACTTAGGATCCGGAGATGTCAATGCAAACGTCCCCGAAGTCACCTCCAACCGAATACACCCATCTCCTAGTTGGGGTCCTTAAAATCAACAATTGATACAATGCTTGATGGAACTCTAGCCTACATAGAAAACAACTTGCGACAATGTTCAGAACAACATCCATTTTTTAACTTTCCATTGACGTTTCTGCTTGTTCTCTACAAAATTCTACTACTTGTGATGTTCATCCAACATCCTCCGCTTCCTTGTTACGAGTGACATTCGAGCTAGTATCCCTAACCTATATTCTAGGTTTTTACATAAACCACAAACATTATAAAATCTAATCTACTATAATCCGGTAGCACGACAAGTACTCTAAGTCAAAAAGGCGACCTGACGGCCATGTCACTACTTTCCATGTTCAAGTTCAGCCAACACAATGAATGTATCTCTAACCAACAATAACACCTTAGGCAGCACGATAGTCGTACTTGAAATACCATGATAACTACAGCATTCAAAATCACACAACTTTAAACCTTAACATCCATAACTTATGCATAATCAATAACATAACAACAACATAAGATCATGGTCAAAGTTGGTCAATTCGCTCACACGAAATCTCTTAGGGATTCATGGACATACTTAACGTGATCGAGGATACTTGTGCATTTTGTTCAAGCATAACATAGGTGATTTACAGTTCAAAACTACAGCCTAAGATGTCCGAACAATAGCCAACAACTTGCTGAATTTTACTAGGTCGCTCAAGCGGTCTAGAGTTCGCTTGAGTGGTCTCCAATTTTCTAGATTCTAAATTTTAGAATTTCAAAACAGAATCTGACAAGATTTAAATAGGTCGCTGGAGAAGCCATAGCTCATGGGAGCGAGTTGTCGTTTCTAGCAGTTCTAGGTTAGGATTTTTTGCAAATCTTCAACAAGAACCAAACCTTAATCGATGACTCTGACCCAAGAACAGAAATGAATAACAATTGCAAAAACTTCACAAGTTGAAAATCATTACCCCCTATCAATTTTGACCTTCTAAACTATGAATAACACAAATTTCATATTTTCAACAGTAATGACTTGGAACCCTAGCATGCTTTTCTAACGAAAAATTGACAAACAATCCTATTGTATTTCGACACCCTAAGGGTTGGTAGTGACTTTTTCTACATCAATTGATGGGTTACCTCAACGATCGACCTTAAATCGAAAAAATTGTGCATGAACAGAGCACCACTTCACAACCTCCAACTCCAAAATAAATCCTCAAATTCTCTCTCTTCTTTCTAACCTCTAATTTTACGTGATTTGTTGTTCGAAAATAATAGATTAGCTAGGTTTAAGTAGGGATTTAACCCATAAATGCGTAATCAAAATCATAAATTATGAAATCAATCCACAAATGTTTACTCCATTAATGACCATCAAAAAAGCTGCTGCCCATTCAGGAATTTGAACAAGTCGCTCGAGCGGCCTTAAGTTCTCTCGAGTCGGCTCCAAAAAGCAAGGTCGCTTGAGCGGCGCTTAAGCGGCCTATAGATCGCTCAAGCGAGCTCCAAAATTTTAAAGCCCGAGTTTAAATAACAAAAATTCAAATTATTAATAGAAAATTCATTAATAATAATTTAAATAAAATAAAAACAAATCAGGGTTATTACAACTATTCTCCTTAAATAATTTTGTTCTCAAAATTTACACAACATCCTCTAAGCAAAGAATTCGGGGTAGTTGACGCTCATAACATCCTTACTTTCCCATGTTGACTTCTCGAGATTCTGGTGACGCTAAAGAATCTTGACCATTCTAATAGTCTTGCCTTTTAAATTCTTATCGTTGTTGTTCAAAATCTGAACCGACTTCTCTTCATATGTTGTGTCTTCGTTCAGTGTGACATCTTCCCAGTTCAGAATATGCGTTGGTAATGCCATGTACTTTTTGAGCATCGATATATGAAAGACATTATGAGCACGGTCAATGAATGGAGGCAAGGTTAACTGGTAGGCCACTTCTCCAAAATCTTAAATGGTTCGATATACTTCGGCATTAGCTTTCTTTTCTTACCAAACCGAGTGACATCTCGTCTGGGTTTGGTCTTTAAGAATGCGTGATCACCCACTTTAAATGCCAAAGGCCTTGTCCTCTTATTGTCATAGCTTTTCTACCTACTCTGCGTAGTAAGCAACCTTTGTTTAATGATCTTGATTTTCTCAATGGTTTCTTGTACCGACTCCGGTCCTAAGAAATTGATCTCTCCAACCTCGGTCCAACAAATTAGACACCAACAAGATTGTTCATACAAAGCTTTGCACGACACCATTCCTATGTTAGCTTGGTAGCTATTGTTATATGCGAATTCTATCAATGGTAAGTGTCATTCCCAATGACCCTAAAAATCCAACATTCAAGTCGTTAACATATCCTCAATCGTCTGAATTGTCTGCTCCGATTGCTCGTCAGTCTGAGGATGCAAAGTTGTACTCAAATGAATGAAAATTCATTCCCAATACCTTCTGTAGGCTCTGTTAAAACATTGGCATGAACTGAGGGTCCTAGTCAGACATTATCGTAATTGACACACTGTGCAGTCAAATTATCTCTTGAATGTAAAGTTTACTATAGGATTCCATTGTGTCACACATCTTAATCGGTGAGAAATGTGTCTTGGTCAATCTGTCAACCACAACTCATATAGCCTTCTGACCCTGCATCTATCTCGGCAACCCAGTCATGAAATCCATAGTTATGTGTGTTAGGATTTTATACTAAAAGCCATGACTTTATGTAATAGATTAATATTTGTTT
>JABCMJ010031358.1:0-21885 GCA_014822125.1 Arbutus unedo | reverse complement strand
CAACCACACAATCTTTACGCCACATCCTCCAACACTCGCCAAAGTTACCCCCCCATGTCCACCAGCCACCGCACTAGCTAGATTGCTAGACAAGAGGTAGTATATGAAAAATCAAGTGTTTTTTTCTTGGTCACTACGAGATCACGTTTTTTATGATCACTGCATAATATACGTATTAAGTGTTATAAATAAAATTGTTAATATTGCAGGTTGATTGAGCTCCAAATTAGAAAAATTAGTAAAAATTATTCGGGCATTGTTTTGGCTACTGCTTGACCATATTGATCGGTCACTCTACTTGACCATCACAGTACCTATATCTATTGCTCGACCACCACCCTACTCAGCCATCACACTATCGGATACATTACTTGGCCACCACCCAGCTCCGCCACTTTGATCGGCCACCATACTACTTGGCCACCACCATAATTGGCCCCCACCAGTTGATCACTTCGCTTGATCATGCTACTCGGCCACCATATCATTGAGTACTTGATGTTTGGTTTAGAAATATGAATCCCTCAAAAGTGATAGATCCACAGGTATGCCACTTTGCCTCTGAGTTTGTTGTACATTAATGAATTTTTACTAAGTGAGTCAATCAAAGATTTAAACTATGATTATATAACAGAAAACGAAACTAATGACAATTTATATCCGCTAATAAGGGTAATTGTAACGACCAGCTCACACCTCGTACGATATGGTCCACTTTGGCCATTCAAATTCCATAGACTTTCCAGTAGATCATCCGTCTCTGGACTGCTTCGAGACGAACACACTTAACTACGAAGTTTTATTTGGTTTTTATAACCTCACGACTTTAAAAGGCCTTATACAAAGTGTGTTCAACACTAAGCATCATTGTTGACACCATAATTTGGCTAGAGTGTCACAATCTCTCCCACTTAGGAACACACATCCTCATGTGTGGGGTCGAGATTTATCCCACATTTTCTATTGGTGCAGGCTCTAATACTATTTGTAACAACCCACTTCCGCCTCGTACAATATTATCCACTTTGGTCGTCCAAATCCCATAGACTTCTTAATAGGTCACATATTCCTAGATTGCTTCAGGACAAACACGCTTAATCATGAAGTTCTATTTGATTTTGACGCCTTCACGGCTTTAAAATGTCTTGTACAAGGTAGGTTCATAATTTGGTATATAACATTGAACTTATATTCACAAAGTGATGTAGCACCTTTGAACACTCATTCAAACGCTCACCAAGACTCTCTCTCTCTCTCTCTCTCTCTCTCTCTCGGATGCTTGACCTCACAGTTAGCACCACAACCTAACTGGGGTGTTTTAGTGATGGCAAATAATTTTATATTTTGCCCCTATGTTAAAGGAGAAGGTTGTTGAGACCATTTCACCCCAGCTCCCTCAAATGTTTAATATGGCTATGGTTGGATATCCTTGAAAGATTAAGGAGTGAAGGGCATTTAATATGGCTATGGTTGGATATCCTTGGACGTTTTCTCCTTCACTTGGCTCTATATAATCTGAGAGATATAATAAAGTACAGAGAAATTAGAGAGGTTGTATTGTGAGAGAGTGAGAATTGAGTTTATAGAAGTAAACTTCTCCAATATCTTTTTGGTGTTAATGAAGTAATGTTTTCTCTTCGTGGTTAGGGGATTCAAGGTCAAACCACAGAAGTCTTGCATTTGAGTGTGTGTGTGTAATCACTTGATCCCCAACAATTGGTTTAGAGTTTGGTTTGAACGTAGGGGTCGCTGGAAACTCATGATTCATTTTCTGTCGAAATTTTGAGGTTGTCAAAAATTGTGTTTATCCACGCAATTGGGTTCTGTCGAAATGCAGGGGCTACGAATGCTCACCACCTGCGTCTAAACTGGTCTTCACACCCTAACAATTAACTACTCAATTCATACAATATTCTATTTCCAAATATTTTACATTGTCGAGGAAGGAAGAATAAGCATTGACTGAAGTGACATGCTATCAGAGTGGATAAGAATTAGGCCCCATGTGATTTTTTCTCTTTGACAGGCAGTTAAGTCTTGTCGCCCTCTACCGGGTACTCGTAATATGCTCATTACACCTTCTTACTTGTTTTTACTTAATTCTCCTCTCAATTAACCTTTTCTGTCATGACTTTCTAATGGAACGGTTTTGGCATACTTAACTCGTTGCTACCTGCAAAACACTTGACATTGGTGTGGTATCTCACCAACACTCCTCCGATACCTAAGTTAAAATTTAGGATGGAGAAAAAGAGTAAAAGAACAACTCTGTATTCAAATAAACAGAGTCTCATACCTTGTACCATAGGGCTCCTATAAATTATATAACTACCCATTACCCCTTGATAACATCTTTGAGTATAATCCGAAAGTCGTTCCTTAAGAGGAGAAAGAAGAAGAAATAAGTATAACTGTTACAAGAGATCACCCCAAATCCCGCCATATCCAGACAAAAGCATATCTATTAACCTAGTAAGTATTCCACAAATCGGAATAATGGTTAGGTCATACTAGGTGCATGACACATTTATCGAGCTGAACACATCCATGATTGACTAGAAAAATGACTCAGCACATCTATCCGACCAGACCACATGCCATAATTAGGTCAACAGTCAATTCTCTTACTCATCACCTTCCTTATATCATTGGCCACCATGGACTTTCAAGCAACCATTTACCTTTCCTTGCTTTCAGCATTCCACTCTACCAATCCTTTCTTCAGCATCGGCACATGTATGCTTCCATCCTGATGTACATAGGCTTCCGATTTGGAATCTCAAAGTCCAACCATGATTGTTTAAAATTGTCTTGCTCATCCAAAAATCACCCTGAATCTTTTCCATCTCAATTCCTACAAACCTTCCTACATAAAATCTTAAAATCTGACCATGACAATTTAAACTAGCTCGCTCATCTAATTTTTATCCCGAATCTCTCGTGTTCTCGCAAGTAATTAAACTCGCTCATTCAAATTTCGCCCTGAATCTCAACGATACCCATGTGCTCTCATCTCAACCTTCCAGTTGTTTCGACCCGAATCCCAATTATGATCTTGCACTGCCTCAACTTCTTTATGGCTACCCTTCCATGTACTTCTCTTTTCAAAATCAAGTTGATTCACCTACCACCCTCTACCAGTTGGTCTGTAAAATATCACCGAATTTGAGGGGAGACATTAACATATATTACATGTTTCTTTGCTTTATTTATGTACTCAATTGTCTAGACATTAACATGTATTGTCCTTGAAAACCATATCTTATATGTCTACAATATTTTCCAGTTGTTCTCGAATGAGGACAAAATGACCCACCAACTTAAGCTAGTCAGCCAGGTCTGATAAGCCGTGTGAATGAACAAAAAATAAACTAAAGAAATAGATTAGTCATGACAAAAGTACTTAATTGCATGATCATATAAAACAACAAAAACATCAATTGTGTATCTCCATAGAATTTAACACAGTTTGAACATAATTTTTCTTTTACCACAACATAATTGTACCCAACATATTTTGAAACTACATTTCACATGTGTTAAATTAAAATAAAGCAGGAGCCAAGCGATTGCTTTCAATCACCAACTCCATAAGCTCCGTTAATTAAACAACGTTTTAACTACTACAACAAATCAACTCCCCATTTGAAGTTGTTATTTTATCGTCAGCTACACAGTCCCAACCTTATCATTGATGCCGTGTTCTCTACATTCTTCTGCTAAGGAAAAAAGAACACCCTCTCGTTTTGAGATTTGAGAAAACTATAGTACACTTTCTTATAATGAATGTGTAATGCAAATAAAATATCGTAATTTGATCTATTTTATCTTTAAAGTTATATCGTTTTGACTTAGCATACAAATTGTTATCAAAATACTTGAGATCAAAACGATTTAGCTTCAAAAACAAAATTGACAAAACTACATTATTTTACCTGCACTAGAAGATAAACTGCATTAGAGTCTCTAAATCTTCGTTTTGGACGGATTTTGCCCTTTCTTGATTTGAGCGCATTGTTAATCTAAATCCCTTCTGGTCATACACGGAAGATCAAAGTCAACTGTCTTAATTTCTTTGTTACGGGTCCCCCCAAACCCAAAATTCTCATCCCGGCACCTCTTTTTCTTATTCTTTTCCACCCACACCCCAAATAATTTCAAACCACCCTCATTTTCCTCTCCCACATCTTTATTTTCGTCAACATCACAATCCTCATTCATAATCGCACCGATCACACCGTCTAATCCATCAATGGTTGAACCACAGCTTCCTTTCCCCATTACGCGATTGATCTGATCGGGCCCTAGCTTAACATATTCTGTCAAAAAAATGATGAGCTCTTCGCACTGTTTCTTCACCTGAGCGAGCTCCGAACTCAGTGACTCATTCTCTTTCTTAAGCTTCTCGTTCTCGCCGGACAATTCGATAAACTGCGGTGGTGCCACCGCCTCGGCACTCTTGGATGGCAGGGACGATGTCGAAGTGGACCCCAGGTCGTCGCCGGAATTCGACGGCGATGAAGAACCCTCGACGGCGGCAGATTTGGCGACCGTCGGAGCAGGAGATGACGTCACGGCCTTCCGGCGACGAATCTGCATTAGGAGTTCTCGTTGTCCTCGCTTGAAATTCTCGTTGGCGAATTCCCATTTGTCAGGCACAGTTTTACGAAATCCCTAAGGAACAGAACAATGTATGATAAATGCATTCAGTATCCAGAGAATATTTGAAAAGAAACCTTCAATATCTTCACCCCCATATACTATTGGGAAGACATCAATTTGATCAGTAAATATATATTAGGATCGATCATTTCTGGGTTCTTATGCCTCCAGTATAAGATCTTCAAACCATCGAAATTGACTCAAAAATCAAAATGGACCTCAAAAGACCCAACAAGATCATAAGAGAAGAGGCTTTAAACTTTATAATTCAATAATCAAGTGGAATTAAATACCACCTGAAAATATCATTATACCCCTCACCTAACACGGTTCATCTTAGATTAGTCTTTTTTAATCTTCGTCATTATTCTCCCTTAACACGCTTCATATCAACAGCAAACAATAAACAAATACTGTAACTAATCACAAAACTTGAAACTCTTGATTTTCTTTTTCTTCATTCGAACGAAAAGGGTAAATTTACAGGAAATAAATAGGATAGAAAATATAAGTAAATTCGATTAAAAGAGACTGTAAAAAGAGTTGAGTTTGATTGAGGAGAGGGAACGTACATAGGTGTTAAGTTGGCGAACAAAGCTCGAGAAATTGTTGTGCTTGAAGTAAAAAGGCAGCAAATCCTTAGCAAATTCGGCTGTTTTCCACACCACAAAAGTCGTGCCGTTTTCGTTCCACGAAATCACGTCGTCGGTGCTCGGATCATCCACCAATTTGTACGTTTTCGAGAGAAACGGCGCCGGAACTGACCTCTGCCCCATTTCCGATCAATCTCAACCAAACCCACAAAAAAAAAGAAGCAGAAATACAGCTAGAACAAATTGAATACTATTGTAATTAGTGGGGGAAAAAAACAATTGAGAATTGAATTTCCCTTTTCGTTGGGGGAAGTTCAATTATGAATTCAGAAGGAACAACCAAAAAGCAGAAGGGCAGTTAAGAATTCCCAATCCCAGCAATAGAATCCCGAGAGAAACAATCGAGATGGAATCATAACGAGCTTTCTGGAGAAAGTTTGCTATCAGACATATGAATTTTCTCTCCTGGGTGCTCCTATCATATCTATCTATATACTGAAAAGCAAAGGAGACGCCATCGTGGTGGTGTAGCTTCTAGAGAATTACAGAAAGGCACAGTACATGTATAATAATGGGCAAAGAAGAATGAGAACACTAGTCCTATTTCAAACATGTAGATGAGTGAGAGAATGAAGAAAAAGGAACGAAGCACCACGCGGTTTTGTCCTCTGCTTCCACCGAGAATAGAGAGAGAGAGAGAGAGAGAGAGAGAGAGAGAGAGAGAGAATTTTGGTGATATTTTAATGTGAATATTGAAAGAAATGCAATGGACAAGGTCGTCTTAATCGTCTCTTGATGAGAAGTTTCTAGTACAATTGGAGGGTACTTTCTGGTGTCTCTTTTGATTTTGACGCGTGGCTTTCATTAGCTGTTAACTACTTCAAAAAGGCTATGTTTACAACATTAGTTTACACCAAGTTTTACATCCTCGTTCATACTTAGGTGGAGCCCACCACCACCCTATATATTCTTGAGATGGTGGTGGTGGTGGGCCCCACCTAAGTGTGAGTGAGGATGTAAAACTTGGTATAAACCAATGTTGTAAGTGTAGCCTTGTTGTAACTACTTAACCTCCAATATTTTCTCGAGGGATACAGAAGTGGAGGAAGAAATATACTTTATAGCCGATTGGATGAAAAATTATTAAAGAAATAAAATAAAAATATTATTTTTAAAAAATTAACTCATATTGATATATAGGATAAAAAATAAATAATTTAGTTGTGGTATTAAAAAAAGAATAAAATAGTATTTAATTTAGATGTAAAATAAAATAAAAAGATAAGATTATTTTGTAATTATAATAAAAAATAAAGGGTATTATTCTTGACTAACACTTAGAGACAACTTTTGGACAGAGGATAACTTTTGGATACGGTGGGAGTGCCCAAAAATTATACACTCTATTCTTCTAACGTGTATTATTTTTGAAGGAGTAAAAAATTATCTTCTTATATTTTTATCCTCGCAAACTATGCTAAATGTGGCATGTCAGTCCTTTAACGCCCTCCAAACGGGCCCTTAAGGTTAAAGGCGCCACAACCCACAATGAAACCTATTCTGCATTACGCACAATAGAGCATGTTGTGCATCGAAACGATATTATTTTAGTGCATAAAAAATTATTTGACTATCTGAACAATTTTTTACTCTAAAATAATATTATTTTGATGTAAAAAATATTTTACTATGTGTAATATACAGAAGATCTCCAAATCCTAATACCCGGCCTCTTTATGAGACAAAATTTATTTTTGATCCATCCCCTAAAACCTTCCTCCACTAAACATTGCCGTCCTTGAGAGAAATCAAGCACTTTAGGTCCCAAACTTTATTTGAAGTTAGGAGCTCCTAAAATTTATAGTATTAAAATGGATTTATTTGAATTGTAGTAATTATTGAATTATTAAATTATGATGTTCAAAATAAAATAAAATTTAATCAATTTTATTTGAATTAAATTATTTATAATTTAATTTGACAAAATTTATTAAAGTATTTTGTTTAACTTTGGAGGAGCAATGATTGAAGCGCTCTTATAGGTGTAAAATATTTGAACTAAATTAAAATGTCAAAGGGTATTTTGGTCTTTCGGCTTTGTTTGACAACACGGCCAACAAATCATTCAAAGCCCAAAATGCAAGATTTATTCTCAAATAAAGTAGCTCAAATGAGTAGTGGAAAAGGTAAAAAAAAAAAAAAGGCCAAAAACTTAAAATTATCACAGGCCAATTGCGTCAATATAGGTTTAAAAGAACTAAGCTTACTACGATAAAATTTACAATAAGTAGGACTAATTTTCTTAAATAAACCAAAACTTAAAATCTACTATAAGAAGGTAAAAGATTTTTTTTTAATTTAAAATTAATAACATTTTTATCTTTACTGAATCACGTTATAAAATGCTTGAATGACTTAGATATATTCATCTACTGAAAAGTAATTGTTATGTTAGCGTAACTCCTACTTTTGCTTCTAAAAATATAAGAAGGGTGATACTTTTAGTTTTTGCAATAATCACAATTTTGAGGATTTTATTTACTTAAATAAATGTTTTTTTAATTGTTTAGTTAATTGATTAATTATTTTTTTGCTCGTAAAGTAACATAAGAGGGACTCGAACTTTAACATTCGATACACACGAAGCATGAAGCATGAAAACTAAGTCTTAAGGCCTCGTTTGTTTACCCGCATAGACCATGGGATTAGATTTGTAATCTCGTGAATCTTATAGCTAGTTTTATGTTTGTTTTCACAATTTGGGTTGGATTGACAAGGTTATTAGATGCCTAGTACAATCATTAGGCGAATTGAGAAACCCATCTCCAACTTGGTAATCCCAATCCCATCCCACCCTCTTCACATAAAAGGACTAAGTTGCCCATGCTAACAATTCCTAACGTCCAAAAATAGACAGTTGTAAGCATTTTATACAACTACTCTTAAATTTTTTTTGTTTTTGTTCTATCATTGGTAAAAACGATTAAGAGACGAAAGATCATGCTTCTTGTATTTTTTAGTTGGAAATAACCGAGAAACGAAACCCAAAAAAATCAATGAGAGAAGACAAATCCCAAATTCAACACTTTTGATCGCCTACAAACGGTATCAAGTATTTGTAGCTAACACCATCATTTTTCATTTCTTTTAGAATGATGAAAAAAGTAAACAATCAAGGTGAGGGCAAATTTAAAAAACATGAATTTTAATCCCATCTCTCTTTTTTGTAAAATAAACACTAAACATGCACTATTAATCATATCCCTAGTACAAACAAACAAACAACATTGGTTTTAATAATTCCTTAGTATTACGAATCTCATTTTAATTCCACCATTTTACGAATCCCAACCTACAAAAAAATTTAACAAATGGGGCCTATGACTCTAAAACACTACGGATTATCGTCCCCCAATACTATGGCTTGTATTTAGGATGTCTTAAGTAGACCTATTATATTGAACCAAGTTGTACATGTCTTGAGCTATGTCATATCTTGAGTCGAGTTATGTCTTGAGTTGACTTAATTCTTAAGCCGTGTCGTGTTCGCTCTCATAAAATCTAGTTGTAGTTGAAGGAAGTCTAGGAACTCTTTGGTGTTTTGACATGGCCAAACATAGGGAACATCAGCGATCGGGAACACATGTCAAGCATAGGGATTGGCATCATAGACGGGAGCATCAAGAATATGGGAGATAATGATATAGCATCATGACGTGGCAATTATCGCAGATGTTAAGTAAATGTTGTCGGCATCTCAAGTAGTTGCTACAGCATGATCTGATATGCTTAATGATTCAGTGCATGACAATTATCATGCTCAGTTGATGCTCTACGATGTGGTAATTAGTGTGGGGGTGTGAATAATCTCTGACTTGAACCACTCCAAGACCCTACACAGTGAATAACCAATTAGCGTCAATCAGGTTGTCTTCAACCTAATGGCACTCCGATACTAAAATCAAAACACTTGAGAGAACAAAGCACAATAGTGATTGCACAATAATTGATTGCGTAGCTGATTAATGGCCTATGATCTCATATTTATGAGTCATCGAGTGTCTATATTTGGTAATCCAATCTTTGGGGAATCTTCCCCTATTTACTGATACCAAATCTCAACCTTTCCACGTGAAGTAACTTTCCAAACATGATGCAAGGGGCATATCCCACAGTAAAATAAAATAAAAATACATTATATAAGGGGCATACCCCATGACAAAATAAAATACATTATACAAGAGGTGTACTCCATGACAAAATAAAACAACAAGAGGCATACCTTAGGATAAATAGCACAGTAAAGGTTGCAAGTGGTATAAGGCCAACATGGCAAGATGATGACCTATGTATCAAGGTGGCTGCCATCACCATTGGAGTTGTTCCATGAGTGAAGTAAAAGTGCAATGGGAACCCTACCCAGTGAAGAAAATTAATGATATTAGTATTTAAAGTTTTCAACTGTTAACATACCAAACTTGATGCTCCCCATAAGGAGTAAGATGAATGAACAAAATTCTAGAACGAACATACTAATAAATACTTGCTAAAATAGTGTTGAGAGGTTTAGAAATAGATTGAAATTTATGCATATTTCTCTCAATCCATATATGATATATAGAAGCCGTAAATGCCATTGTTTAGAGTAGTTCCAAACGTTTTTTCACGACAGGAGGCCCAAAGGGTCAAAATCCAATCCTCCCAAGCGAAAGTATGCCAACTAGCCTTCACTTTAGTAGACACTTGTTTCCATAGATCCTTAGTAAATTAAGGCACAGTTGAAGAACAAGTGACTGTGACTCTCAGCAAACCTGCCAGAAGGAGCATTAGGAGATACTTTTCAGATCAAACAAGACTAGTCGATTCTCCTTAAATAGACGATCTTGAATAGCTAGCTAGGTAATGAGACTATATTGCAAAATTCAGGCTGAGAACCAGACTGGCTTGAGCCAATGGACAATAGGAAAGTTAGGCCTCCAAACCTCTCAGAATGAGGGTAAGGAAAACTTCCCATTAGCATTTAGTGGCTGTTTGTTTGGGGGATAATTGTGAACAAAAATGTATATAGAAAGCACAAGAATGGTATCTTAAAACACAAGGAAGAAGTAGAGGAAACTCAGTACTTTATTCATTGACGATCTGTTACTTAAATAGAGCAATACAAAATTAACTTTGCTGAAAGTAGAAAACAACTAGATCACTACTTAACAGACTCCTTTACTAAGGGGATATTCCTAGAGAACAGATCAACACAAACAGACTTCCTATGGAATAGGACAACTAAGACTTATTTAAAATAAATGGATGACTTAATAAATTTTTAACACTCTCCCTTAAACTGAAAGATCTGACATCAGTTTAGAGAGAAATAGAAAAAAACTTATAACAACCATGCATCACAGTTCCATCTTTAAGTAAAATCTTTTAAAGAACAAACACCAAGCATTTGTCTCAACTTCAAGAATGTAGGCAATTTGAGAGGATTGGTCAGAATTTCTGCAGCTTGGTCTCCACTCATGCAAAATATTATATTAATAATTCCATCCTTTGTGAGATCACGTAGAAAATGGAACTGCACATCTATATGTTTGCTTCTTCCATGAAAAATAGGATTTTTGGACAACTTGATTGCAAAGCTATTATCACAATAGATTGGAATTGGGCCTTGTTGATGGCAGTGTAATTCTTCAAGCAACATCCTCAACTAAATAGCTTGACATGCACATGATGTTGCTACCACAAACTCAAATTCG
The DNA here is from genome assembly GCA_014822125.1 of Arbutus unedo. Taxonomy (NCBI): domain Eukaryota; kingdom Viridiplantae; phylum Streptophyta; class Magnoliopsida; order Ericales; family Ericaceae; genus Arbutus; species Arbutus unedo. The sequence goes on along the minus strand of JABCMJ010031358.1, from coordinate 10,877 downwards.
GTAGTAGAGAGAGTAACAATCTGTTGTTTTTTCGATGACCATGAAATGCTCCAGATCCAATCATAAATACATAACATAATGTGCTTCTTCTATCATTCGGATCTCTTGCATAATCGCTATCTGTGAAGCCAAACAGAGTCAACTTCTTTTCCTTCCTATAGAATAGCCCGAAATCAATAGTACTTTGTAGATATCAGAAGATTCTCTTGGCAGCAAGGAGGTGAAGCTCTGTTAGAAATTCCATATATCTACTAATGAGACTCACAGCGTGCATTATGTCTGGCCTAGTTGCTATCAAGTACATTAAACTTCCCATAATTTGCTTGTAGAGAGTGTTTTCTACCTTCTTGCCTTCGGGATCCTTCATTAGCTGCAAACCAAGTTCTATTAATGTGCCAATCGGGTTGCAATTCTTCATTTGAAACCTATCCAGAATCTCTTGAACATATTTCTTTTGAGAAATAAAAATAACAGTTGAAGATTGCACAACTTCAATGCCAAGAAAGTAGTGCATCATTTCAAGATCTGACATATCAAATTCTAAAATCATCGATTGTTTAAAAACATCAAACATAGCCCTATCATTTTCTGTATAGATCAAATCGTTAGCATATAAGCATACAATAAGAATTTTGCCTCGAAGATCAACTTTCACATAAAGTGTATGCTCATGCGGATATTTTTGAAAACCTTCCTTCGAAAAATAAGCATTTATGCGACTATACTAAGCTCTCAGTGCCCATTGGGATGATTTGTTAATTCCCAAGTATTATTTTGCTCAATGGCTTTAATCTCTTCATCCATAGCCTTTTTACATTTTGATTCTTTGACCGCATCTTGAAAAGCTATAGGATCACAATGTGAAAAGAGAGCAAAATGTGTGAGTGGATCTTAGGATTGATCAAGTATACTAATCTCGTAATCACTCATCCATGTGGGTCTTTGTGTAATACATCGAGGACGAGAGCTACTTGTATCTTGTTGCCCACTTGATAATTCACCAACTTCAACCACTGGTTGATTTTGATTTGGTGTAAGAATGGGACCTATTGAGTGTGGTTCGTTCACCACAAGTTGATTCTTCTCATCATCATCATCAACAAAAAAGTTGCCAGTAGTTGATGTCCATCACCATTATCATCCCATGACCCGGTCTTTATTTCATCAAAAACAACATCACAACTAATAAAAATTTCCTCGGTGATAGGATTATACAATTTGTAAGCTTTTGATTGATCACTAACACCAAGAAAAATGCATTTTTCTCCTTTGGGATCTAACTTTCTTCTCCTCTCATCTGAAATGTGAGCATAGGCAATACAACCAAAAACTTTGAAGTGATTAACGGCTAGTTTATGTCCACTCCATGCCTCCATAGGTTTCATGTCTCGAACAACAAATATGGGACTACGATTCAATATATGCACGCTCCAGTTTACTACTTTAGGCCAAAGTTCTTTGGAATGCCCCCTCGTGCTAGCATGTTTCTCACCATATTTCGAATTGTCCGATTCTTTCTCTCGAACACACCATTTTGTTGTGGTGTGTAGGTTGTGGTTAGTTGCCTCCGGATACCATGCATATCACAAAAATTAGCAAATGTTTGTGAATTGTACTCTCCGCCACAATCCATACGAAGAGTATTAATGGTGCTTCCAACTTCATTTTCTACAAGAACCTCAAAGCTTTTAAAGGCTGAAAAAGTTTCAGACTTTTCTTGCAAGAAATATACCCAAGCTTTCTAACTATAATCATCAATAAAAGATATAAAGTATCGCTTGTTACCTTTGGATACTAGAGTAATCGATCCACATATGTCGGAATGAATCAATTCCAACGATCTTTGAGCTCTCCATGCCTTCCCTCTTGGAAAATGATCACAGTGTTGTTTGCCAACAATACATTCTTCATAAACTTCGGAAGGACAAATGATTCAAGGGAGGCCAATCACCATCTCTTTCTCTTGTAATGCTTGTAATCTAGTGAAGTTTAGATGGCCATAGCAAAAATGCCAAAGCCATGTTTAATTATTTACTTTGGTATGGAATGAGGATTGAATATCATTCTTGATATATAATGGGAACATTCGATTCATCATCATCTTAACACGAGCAATTATACCTTTTTTCGGATCATTGATCTAACAAACACCATCATGTATGATGATCACATACCCTTTCTCTTGAAGCTAAGCCACACTAAGCAAGTTGCTCTTCAAATCAAGAACATAGAAAACACTAGAAATGGTCTGAGGAGTATTAGCTTGTGTTCGGATTTGAACGTCACCTTTTCCCATAATAGAAAATTTTGAATTGTCTCCAAATCGCACTGTGGTTCAAAAAGATTCATTCAACTTCGAAAAAATCGACTTACTCCTACAAATGATTGCTGCAACCCGTGTCTATATACTACAGATTTTGATGATTTTCTTCCTTAGTATGACACAACATCAAAAGAGTGGCTTCTTCTTCGTCTTCTTCTCTTTGGTGATTCTCTGTGTAGTTTGATTGATCTCCATTTTCTTTTTTGCAAATTGGTGCAACATTCAGAACGATAATGCCCAAACTTGTGACATCTGAAGCACTCAATATGTTCTTTGTCTCATTTTGATTCATAATTGGTTCCCTGCTGATTATCACCCCATTTGCCTTTCCATCGGGAATCATAGGTGTGATGATCTTCTAATCCATAATTTGGGAGTTTGCTTCATCTCTATTACTACTGCCTCGTCCTCTTCCTCGGTCTCGACTCGATCCTCTCGATGTTGAGAATGCATTATTCGTTGAAATTTTCAAAGCTTGCCCCTCTGATATTGTACGATTGACCCTTTGCTCATGGACCAACAAGGAACTTTGTAGTTCATCAATCGAAAGCTCATCAATGTTATTTGATTCCTCGATTGAGCAAACAACATAGTCAAATTTTGTTGTCATCGAGCGAAGAATTTTTCAACTACAGTAACATCTGTCATTTTTTCACCATGGATGCGCATCTTACTTGCAATCACCGTTGTCCTTGGAAAATAGTTAGAAATAGACTCTCCATTTTCCATATGAAGAATCTCAAACTCTTTGCGAAGAGCTTGAAGTTGGGCACGTTTCAACTTCGTTGTGTCTTGATACTTCCTCTTCATTGAATCCCAAATCTGTTTGGAAGTGTTTTTCTCAAGAATAGTCTCCAAGATTGCACGATCAATGGCTTGAAAAAAATAATTCTTGGCTTTTCAGATCCTTCAGCTTTGTGCCGCCAACTGTCTTTTGTGCCTCTATCAACATCGCTCCACTTGCAAATTCAGAAATGCTTGTCTCCACCAGATGCCAATACTCCTTGGATCCTAAGAAGTTCTCCATTAGGATGCTTCAATGATCATAGTGACCATCAAAACGAGGAATAACAAGTTGAACATAATTGTTGTCTGATGCCATGAGCAGTTCTGTTGGCTCTGATACCACTTGTAAACAAAAATGTATATAGAAAGCACAAGAAAAGTATCTCGAAACACAAGGAAGAAGTAGAGGAAACTCAGTACTTTATTCATTGACGATTTGTTACTTAAATAGAGCAGTACAAAACTAACTTTGTTGAAAATAGGGAACAACTAAATCACTACTTAATAGACTCCTTTACTAAAGGGATATTCCTAAAAAACAGATCAACACAAATAGACTTCCTATGGAATATGACAACTAAGACTTATTCAAAGTAAATGGATGACTTAATAAACTCTTAACAATAATAAGGCAATGATAGAAGATAAATCTCAGGCCCTACAAGTTCAATGTTTGTTTTGCTTACTAGACATTGGATTACATATTAGGTGATAGATTATATTCTGGAGAGAGCAGAATATAAAATACCAGGGGGAGCTGGTTTTATAAATCTTCTTTTTTGAAAAAAGTGATAATGACAAAATTACCCATGTAATTGATTTCACTTTTTTTTTTTTGCTTTTTAAATTTCTCTGGTCAATAGAAATAATTAATTTAAACAACTAAAACAAATCTAATAAAATTTTAAAAAATACAAAAAATGTATTTAATATTACTTATAAAAGTATTTAATATTACTAATAAATTATATTTATGAATTGCAAATAATGATTTTTTATTTAAAGAACTTAATATAAGCTGTATACATGTTTGGTGCAATGTGTTTTATAAAATTGAACAAAATTTATAATATTTAGTTAATTAGGTTGTAAAATAACTTACTAGCAAAAGAATGTCTCAATTGCCAGTAATAATTTGGTAGAGGCAATCTATAAAGAATGTCACGTAATTTTTACAAATTTAAATAAAATAAAAAATTTATAATTAGAATTTAAAATAATTTTATTTTTGGATCAAATAATCTGAAAAAAGTTAAATAATTCAATTTTTACAATTTCTACAAAATATTATTCATTAATTTTTTTAAAAATTAAATAAATTTTAAATTTTAACAAACATGAAAAGAAATATGACAGTTCACTTAGTTTACAAAAGAATTTTTTTTCTGAATTGTATGATTTGGGTTGGGATTATTTGGACAAATCATGTTTTACTAACTATATGAAACAATAGATGGTTTAATTTGTTATTACACAATTGGTTACCTTTGTGGTTTAGTCTGCATGAAGAATTGAGACTATCAAAATATCTTGATGAAAGTTTGCGCAAAAGCAATGCGAGTATAATGTATTTATTATGAGGTCAAGTTTAAAAATTCAGGCATTTGTTCCTTGCAAACTAAAAGTCAATATCTATATCATCATCCATATGTTAACGTAAATAAATATGGACTTATGTCATACATATCCAGAGGTATATCATCATAATATCATATCCAGCTTATATCCTAAGAATATCATATCCCTTTCCCATTTTCAGATGAAAACACACAGCCCCTTAAGGCCTTGTTTGATAGTAGTAAAAAATGAGGAGTATAAAATTTGGATTCTGAATATGCCAATTTGGGTTGTCATATGGCATATTCAGAATTTGTTAGCGTCTTTAAACCCCAGATATGATATTCGGAGTCCAAATTTTATCCGCTTAGAGGGGAATAAAATTTGGACATTCCTCCCTCTATCCATATCTTATCGTTCTTCCATATCTTTCTTTTATTTACGTAAATATCATTATTAATTCTAAAAATATTATTATTAATTACAAGAATGTCATTATTAACTACGAAAATGTCATTTGCATACTCATATCTATCAAATCACATTCCTCAAAGAAAATACTCAAACAAACCCTTTATAAATATTCACCCATCTGTAATAAATCTTTTCTTCGATTATATCTCATCTTGTACTATATATCTAACATATCTCTTTCATAATTTAATTTGCTAAGAAGCATGCCGTAAGGTCCGACACATTTGTTAGTTTGGGTATAGGAAGGATTGGTAAGAGTCGCTTTGCTTTAATTTGAGTAGCGGTGGAGATAGTGAAATAAGCCAAACCCAAGCACTGAATTTAGAGTTTTATTGCCATACACAAGACTGGATTAATAACTCGCGTAGTGATAAATATGTCGGATGAAACATATCGCATACATTTGCTAGATTATTAGGAGACAAGGGTGACCCAAATAAAGTGTGTTGCAGGAACTCATTAATCGACAATATCACATAAATTGTGTCATATGATATTCAGAGATTACCCAATAATTAGTCATATATAAGGGATTGGGTTATTCTAAAAATTTTAAATTTTGATTTTGGTATTCATTTGACTGACCGAATATGATTAAGTTTTAACTCCTAAATTTATGGTTAAGATTGAGGTTAATCCACTAGCAGCCAACATATTATTCTATTAGAGGATAGTTTTAACTCGCTGGATCTATTGGTCACTGCTGTACTAATAATTAAATCAATAATTGCAGATATTTAATTCCAACTTGATCTATCGTTTGAACTTCTAGACAATTTGACAAGTTCGCAGAATCATATTCACAATAATTGTCTAAACCTAATATACAGTATATAATAGTCAAGCTTCTTTTAGAAAATGGACCAGCAAACCGTACGTGTACGCAAAGATCGCATCCATGCAAACGCAGCTGGTCACATTATTAACGGTCCCTTTGCCTTATTTTTTTGGGTATAAATGTTGAAAAAGTTTATGATCCCAAAAAATCTCACAGAATTCAAAATGAATAGACTACATTTACTTGTATCTCAATGAATCTTAACTCTTGATTTTGAATTCGGAGATATTTTCGGAAAAAAATTTCTGAGCATGTAGTACTCCTCATAAATGTTATAGTATTGGTTTTTTTGTCATTTTGTTTAGTTTTTATCAAGTTCGCATTTAATTTTTTAGATCAATTATTTGTCGTAGCGAAAGGAATGTAAAACATAAAAAATTGTCATAAAAACTCTTAAATAAATTATTGAAGACAAGAACAATTAGAATATTTTTTCACTATTTCTAATGTATTTAGCGTCATCTGATCTGAACTTTTTTACATTTTAGCCAATATTTTTATAATTTTACAAATAAAAAAATTAGTGACAGACTATACAAAAAAATTGTGAAATATTATATAATAACCATTGTATTTCACAAAAAATAATATAATCCCCCTCCTTGATGCAGATCTTTTGTTTTACATTTGTAGAAGGCCAGTTAAATAACCTCATAATGATGCAGATCTTTTCATCTCGTTCGAGATATTCGGTAAAGGAGATATTCCTCAACGTATGTATTTAACTCCTTTACTGTGGTGGCTTTTGCCTTCATATTTTGGGAATCTAATTATTACCGAGGTCTTGAATTTTGGTCAACATTTGTTGGTGAAGAGGATAATTTGGCTTCTCCCCTACCCCCGTTACTTAATTGACAGAATTTAGAATTTAATCACCGTCCAATTTTGACTTTTCATCTCATGTTTTATTTCATGTGTGGGCGTGGGTTTGAATTTTAAGAAGAAGCAATGCTAAAACTCACGAATAATGGTATTTTTTTAGGGTGCCATTTATTACATGTCGATAAATTTCTAGAAGACCAATTTTATCGTTCACTAACGGAGGGATTCATTTAAATATAAACTGATGAAAGCAAATCTTTAAATTCGAAATTTTGACCACTTCAAATATCATGCATTGAATATTGCGTGCATTGATTAGAAATACTAAACTTTTACAATTTGACCACCGCAAACCACGGCATTAAGGATAACTCACCGGGATTTTAAATACATAATTACCACATGTTGTCACCATACTATTATTATTGGCTATCGGTAACATGCATTAATATATACTACATTTAAATCACGAGGATAACATGTTTCGTTTATGTCTTTCTCAGTATCCGCTCAGTGAATATTTTACAATGGATGGCAAACTCGATGAGTCATACAAAATAAATAATTTAGATTATTTTTTAGGCTCGAGATGAAACGGAACCTAATTAAAATTGGAGCACAATAGGGCATGATGTGCCATCCTCACAACAGACCCCATGGTTCTGGGTTGTAGTTCACGGTTAGTCATTCCAGGAATGATTTACCATTTCTTTCACTTGTTACTCGCATTCTGTTCTCCAGAGACATGTTGGAAGTAATTTGAGTTATTTTAGTGGATTATTTTTTAATATAATTTCTTAAATAAATTCATGACTACCGTTTTTTTTTTTAATATTTCTCCTAATCTTTCTCTCTCTAATCTTATCTCCCCTAAATTTCAAAATTAATACATATATCAAAAGAATTAACATTTCTGATACTAAGATAGTACATTGATTACGCATGATCAATTACATTCATGATTTTACTATATTTACTTAATCTATAAGTAAATTTATCATAATTAATAAAAAAAAGTTCATCGCAGATATGATAAATAGGCAACACAAATATTATTATAATAATAAATTAATCAATATGAAACTTATCACAATTCAAAAAATAAATCATTTGACAGGTTTATCATATTTGAACTAAATATGATTTCTCATTCATATCCTAAAACAGTAATAACTTTGAAAATGAGTACGCTTTTGAAAAAATTAAGGGTCGAGAGGATAAGAAGAAATGATGTAGCTATGACTTATCTATTTTTGAAAATATAATATTATGTGATTATCCAATCAAATTCCGAATTGCAATTCACCTATTTGTTACTGCTTTGAGAAGCCACTCCCTCATATCATAGACCCGTTTATTATGGTGATTAAATTCCTCAATCAAATTCCTTAATTGTAGGATGTATCCCATAGTTTATATACATATACATATATATATATATATATATATATATATATACATATATGTGACGAGGGTAAAAATATAGTTGAGTAAATACATCTATTCCCCTCAGTAAACGCTCAAGTTCGGCACCAAATAGGAGATATATGAGGATACACGTACCGATCACGTGAGAATATAGCCGACCTGAGAAGGGTCAACCATATTATATTATAGCCGAGAAGGCTCAATATTCAATTAGCCGATCTGAGAAAGACGGCTTGGTAAGCAACCAACTAGAGAAGAGAGAGCCCAATGTCTTGCCGATCTAAGAAGGGCAATCCGAGATACCATTAACTCAAGAAAAACGATGGGTGACTATTATTCTAAGATAAGATGAAATTCTGAGTAAGTCGGGATACAGTTCTAATAGATATGAATGAGAAATTCACGACCAATTTAATTAATATGAGAAGTATTGATTAAATGAAACTCTAATGGTAGAAGGTAACTTCTTGGATAAGAACCAAGTGAGAGTTATCTCATGGGGGGCCAATCAGAAGGTAATCCTATTCCAATTCTGATGAGGAATCAGTGTCCTAAGAGAATTATGAAGATTAAGTCGCAGATCCTACAAATAAGGATTCAGATTCATGATGAAAGATATGTTCTCACACATTGATTTACTTGTTAATAGAGATTATTAGTCTGATCTCATTTATCTTTGTGAACTTTACTTGACTTAATCATCGGAGAGCCTTCCTATCTTGGCGGCAGAGGGTTGCAGATCACAGGTTCACCATATTGAGAGCATTGTTTTAGCTGTATATTGAGCTCTTAGCTTTTGGTTCAAATTGAGAAGATCGATCCCTCTACAATATGTATGGTGTATATTACGCATAAGATGAGTAAATCATGCATTTCTAGTATTTAAAGTAAATCCAACCTAATAAACATTATCATAACTTACGTGACAAATCCCAAATGGAACCATGATGTAAGTAAATATATTTGTTTAAGTTCTTGTTTTATTTAATGAGCAATTCCTTTAGAATGGAGGTAGTACATGTAACCAAAATACTAATATTGAACAATACCAACCTCTAACAAAACTTTTATGGCACAAACGTACAAAGTTTCACTAGCTACAAGAGAAAACATCTTTCGCCCCGAAATATTCAAGACGGTACGATCAATAACCATCGCAAATATTAGTATTAACAACGGTATTGATGCATCACTTTTTGATTTTGAATACCTAAAAAAACAATGTCTGAGTATTATTCATTTTACAATTTTAGATGACCTCTAATAGAGAAAGACATGATAACATGAGCGTTTTTTGTTAGGACAAGCAAAAAAGATGACCTTGATATTGCTCAATCAGTTGTATACAATATTTTTTGGAATTTGCATTTTTATTTTGAATTGAATACTTACCAATTGAAAATTGTGGTAAAGTATAATCAACATGTTGATGCGCTGAGACCAAGTGTTCCATCTACTCATGTGTAAAGATAATCACAATTATTGTCATACTTATAGAAAGGGAGTGCCTCGGTTTGCAATTTATAATATTGGGTCATCCTCACAAGCTATTGATCCTTTGTCACTAATTGCGATCAAGAAACGTATGAGAGAGTGTATTATTGATATCGAGTCTCGTTTGACCCAACGACTAACTACCGAGCTCAATAAGATCAAATCTTAGATGTTTGAGTACATGGCCTCGAGGCTTAGATGCTTCTAGACAAGTTAACTCTAGTATTATTGGTGGATTATGCATTGACTCTATGGATATATGAGTATGTCTTAATGATGATGTCGTGATTTTGTAGGTTTCTGATTGATCTAATAGACATCAAGCATCTAAAGAGCCAGTTGGTGACGACTTATCACCATTGGAGCAAAGTCATAGTACAACACCACCACCTTCTCCAAAACTAAGTGAGTAGGTGCGTTGTATTTGTCATGGAAGTATCTCCATGTGCGTGTTCTTATTACACGAGCAATAGCAGATTAGATACATAAGAGGACACAAAAAGACACACATGGGAATATACAGGAAACGCGACAGAAACACAAAAGGAAGCATGCAGAGGGACACAACAGGGAAACACTTCACAAATGGGGGAACATACAAGTTAAGCAACGACACAAAGAGATGAAATATTATTAAACTCGGATATTGATTCATTGTAATTGTGTATAACGCCCTGATTTTTCAGAACGTTAAATAATTCAATTAAAATTTTATTTTATTTAAAGACATGATTTAAATAGAAATAACAAAATTATTGATACCGTACCATATCATACAACTCGGTACGTACCGTTTTGACATAAAAATAGTATCAAGTGCCTCTAATATCGTACCATTCTCAATACCAGTCCATATTGGCCGTATCGGCTAATAACGGTCATATCGGCCGGTACCAGATTTTTTTAAAAAATTTTATTTTTATTTTTTATTTTTGCCCTTAGTAAATTTTTTGGTATTTTTTACATCTAACTCCCAATTATTGTTCACTCCGAATGATCATTTTGAGTAAATTATAATCTCGTATGATTATGTTGTATGAACAACAGTTGTTTTGTCACAATACTCATGGACTAACGAGTTACACTTTAGCCAAATATCCTACGAAGAAAATCAATAACATTAATACTATATAATTTAATCATAAAAAATTATTT
>JABCMJ010031346.1:0-21711 GCA_014822125.1 Arbutus unedo | reverse complement strand
CATCTATAATTTTGACCGTTAACAAATGAATTGTAAGTGAGTTCAAATTTAATGGAATTTTGACATATAAACTGATCTAATTAGTTTTTAATTGCGTATATAGTGAGAGATTTGGTAGCATTACAAATAACAATATCATATGTATCGTTCCAAAATATGAAAAGTTATCGAGCCATTGCAAATGAAATTTGATGTTATGGTATCTATACTGTTGGTTTAGCATTTTCGTAAAGTTTTTATCTTTTTGATTATTAAGTAAGAAAAACAAAATATAAATCTTAAAAATTATAAAAAAAAAATTACATTTATTGGTTCCCTCGTTTTTTCAAAAAAGAAAAAAAAATGTCGGGTCCGGACATATGTGTCTATCCCTATTCTAAGAGTATCAAATTATTGGAGATTGATCCAATGGAGTTGGACAGTTAATGGTTGAATGGAGATTGCCACCGGAAAATCCAACGTTGAAAGTAGAACTAGTCAATCACCACGTGAACTTTGTGATTCATGTGACTCAAATGCTTTCCTTAAATCTCTGGATTAATTCAAGTTATTTTTTATTCCTTTTCAGGCCCATCCTAGCAAATTGGGGTGATTTATTTTTTAAAGATAACATCAATCATGTTAAAAATCACATTAATTAGATATTTAATATTGATTTTATTTTCAAACACATTTATTTTATCAACAAAATATGTAACACTAAATTAGAATTTTTAAATCATATCGATTCATATTTGATTGACGTGATATTTAGCATCATTAATATAGTTTAAAAAAATAAATGATCTTGATCATCGAGAAAGGCTTCAAAAAAAAAAAAAGATGATTCGCGTCTTGTTTTTGAACTTGAATTTTACTCCCATTTCTATTTCTTGGGTAAATAATTGCGAAATTTGAATTTGGCTTTGTTAGAATTTGTCCTTACATTATCAATATGGGCGACAAGGGGATCTAAGCTAATAGATACAAAACGTGGCGCAAGGAAAACGAATTTTTATTACATGATAAAAATAGAGAATTAATGCATCCAAACATTGCCTTATTTGAAGGTGACAGATGTCTGGAAAGTTTCAACAGATTACATGTGCCAACAGAACAACTAATGGTCAACGGATCATAGAATTCAAAGTCAAAATCAATTAATGAAAGAACTTACTTTCAATCCAATAGTTGGTTGCAACCAATTCACAAGCACCTCTCACTCTTCCAATTAGATTGATCCCAACGCCGCATCTTGCGGGTGGGCAGACCAACTGTAAAATTAGATATTTTACTACTAAAATTCAACGACTCATAACTTAAGATTACTGAAGGGTTTATTTAGTCGTTTTTATCTAAAATTTTGAAAATTAGTCGATAATTTAGGTGAGAATTTCTTTAAAATTTTAACTTAGTCCTAAATTGACCAAATACTTTCATTATGAAAAATAAAATAAAAAAACCACCATATCTTGAAATCATCTGTTCGATTATCCCTTGGAGGATGATGCCTTTCGGTGTATGAGGCTCATTAGTACTTGTTTTAATTCGGGGTAAAAGTTTAAACCGGAAAATTGAACCAAATCAATAAATTAAATCGAACCGACGGTTTGATCCGATTTTTAATCTAATCGGACCGGTTTGAGATTTTTAAAAAAATTTGGTTCGATTTTCAATTTTAGTTACTTAAGAACTAAATCAAACCGGACCGAACCAGTTCCTATACTACACCCTAAAAAATTAAAAAAATGTAGGATTATACATATTTTTTTAAGTCTCAAACTAGTTTTCTTTTGATTTTGATTTTTTATGAAGTTTTAATTTTATTATGATTTAAAATTTTGTGTATTAATTTTAATGGGCTTTCATTTTTAAGAAGTTTTTTAAGTTGGGCTTAGGCCTAATCAAATTGAAAGTTGGTTTTAAAATAAAAATCAATCCAGATTTTATCCATTTAACACGGGCCTCTTAATTTTTTAATTTTGAATCCATGTCCAACCAAACCCAAATCAGACCAAAATCAAACCGAAACCAAAAAAATCAAACCGAACCGAACCAAACCAATTGAGCAACCTTAGTTTTCGGAGCTAGCTCGAGAGGACACCAAGACTCTCTCTCTCTCTCTCTCTCTCTCTCTCTCTCTAACTCTCTGTCTAAACCTTTAGATTACAAAATAGTATATGAAATCAGTCATCTAGCCACGTTTAAGTGGCAATTGACCTCATAATATGTAATTAAATCACAAAAATCCTGGAATAAATCCTATTCACTTCCAACCAGTTTACAGATTTGAGATTGTTCGTTGTTGTAATCATCACATCGAGGTAGGGGAATTCACTTCCAATCCTTAGGTATACAATTTATAGTAGGTTGCTTGATGATCTTCGGCAGAAAAACATGATTAGGGTTATTGTTTTACTCTAAGGTTTCATGAAATTCATCACATATGTAGTTTCGATTGTTCAATTGATAGAGGGGGAGGGATCTCCAATCCTCAAGGTTTTTGTTTACATTTTTAATTTATGTTTTGAGGCCATAATCCCATATTACGGTTCTATTCATATTAAATTTTGAAGAAAAATCCTAAACCAAAATCTGTTGAAAATGATAGCTCACTCGAGCGAGCTCTAGGCTGCTCGAGCAATCTCTCTGTTTTTTGAGAAAATCTGGCCCTTTCACTAGAAAGTCAGAATCTATCATTTTTGAGATCACTCGAGCGAGCTAGCAAAATCCAGCAAGTTGTTAGCTGATAATCGGACCTCCTGTGCTATAATTTTAGACTGTTAATCACCTCTGCTATGCATGAACACACAACACAAGTATCCACGATCACATTGTGTATGTCCACAATCCCCATGGAATTTGTGTGACCGAGTTAACCAAATTTTGCCAAGTTTCTAAATTGTTATTATGCTATTAGAACATATATGAGATATCGGTGTTATGGTAGAAGTTGTGGATGCTAAGAGTTATGATTGTGTGATTCTAAATGATGTAGCTATCACGGTGTTTTGGGTACAACCATCGTGCTACCCGAGGTATTGTTTTCGGATAGGATTACAACTATCGTGTTGGCCAACCTTGGAAATGAGAAGTGGTAATATGACCGTCGTGCCGTTAGATTAATGTGGCTGTCGTGCTGTTAGAATGGCCGTTGTGTCGTTAGATCAATGTGGTTGTCGTGCTGTTAGAATGGTCGTTGTCCTATCGGACTGTAGTAGATTGAACTATACGGTATCTTGTGGATTATGTGAAAACCTAGAATTTATGTTAGAGACACTGGTTTGAATGTTACCCGTAATATAAGACAACAGAGAGTATTGAGTGAATATTATACGTAGTAGAATTGTGTAAGGAACAAGTAAGAAACATAAATGAAGTGGCGGTCTTGTCTTGGTTGTCGTGCCAAATGTTGGTTTGGCCGTTGAGCTAAGTATTGATCTAGGCATCGTCCTAAGTTGTGTTCCATGTGGGTTGGAGTCCTACCGTGTGTTGTACCGTTTGTTGATTTTAAGAACCTCAACTAGGAGATTGGTGTATTCAGTTGGAGGTGACTTTGGAGACGTATGTGTCGACAGCTCCAGACCCCAATGGAGTGGCTGCCTTGTATTGGGCATGCTTGAGCCGATAAAGGGGAAGCAGCTAAGGTTTGTTGGTATCTGACATAATAAAGCCATGTAATCGATCAAGTCCATCTAGAGCGATATAGTTATTGACTCGAGTAGACAGTAAAAGGTTGCTTCTTTATATAGGTAAGGACTTATCAATATCAACCGAGTGCTCTATGCCAGATAAGTTGGGTAAAAACGAAATACTAGGAAAAAATGGTGTTCTTAGAAACTTTAAAGAAACAAAAGCATAGCAAACCTACGTGTTTTAATTTCCACACAATTATTATCACATTTGCTATTATGCGTAATTTGTTGTATATCTGTGTCTCGTTGGGTTCGATTTTCGATAATTTTTACTACTGAGTTTAATTACTCATCAGAGCAACTTCTCTGCCTCTGCTGTTTCATATCAGATGTTGAAGAGCAGTTGGAGAATAGGCCCAAGTATGAAGAGCTAGGAACTGCTGAAGAAGATCTTGGTGGCATTTGGCTGCCTTACCCTTAGAAGCTCTGAGTAGTTATTTTCTGAATAAGTGTAAAACTAGAAAAATTTTTCTGTCTTTTAAACTTTCGCATATTAAAACTCTAATTTAATCTTTCATGTTACTTAAAATATCAATAAATGCATTTTTTTGATTTATGTTTCAATTGTTTAAACAATTGAATTAAAGGGCTTTAATTAAGTCTCAAAAAATTAAGGCGTTACAAGTGAATTTTTAGGTTGTTTCCGGAAAATTTAAGTAAGTTTTGCCAAGAACACCAAGAATACAAAAATCTAAAAATTTTGAGTAGAATTTTGTACTGTTGACACTGTTCATGATTTTCAGGCTATACATCACAGACGAAGTGGGAAAATGTGTAACTACAAAGTTGTAGCTCTTTAAATTCTATTCAATTTTTATATATAAAACGCCTCAATTGGAGTTCGGAGTAAACAATTATGTGAAAAATACCAAAACTGTTCCAAACTAAGCAAGACCCAAGTTTCGTTTTGGGACTATTTTGAGCAGCCTTCTTCCCGAGCCTATTTAGAATTCTTGAGACCTTAAATTGACTTCGAATTAGACCGGATTTTACAGTGACGTAACTTGTTACCTAAATTTAATCACACCGTCCTAGCCTACATTTATGACTTGGCACGTTGTTCATACTGCATTCCTACCTCCAATTTGACTAAAATTCCCCTTCAAATTAACACAATTATAGATTAATTGTTGTGAGCAACTCTAAATCTTCACCATTCGTTCTAAGTTGACAAAAAAAAAAAATCAGAGTACGTCAATCAATTGTCCAAATTCAAAATTATGTGTTTGCATTGCCTAAATAAGTTAATACTAGTTAAGTATTATTTGTATTTTTTTGAAACTATTGTATGCCCGATTTTTCGGAGCATTAATTAAACTTTTTTATTCATTTATTAAATCATTAGATTTAAGGATTACGAAAATGCCCTTATTTCATTTAAAGATAAAGATAAATCAGAGTTTTAAGTGCAGAAACCAAAATAACATAAATACCCCTTAGGGTTTACATTCTTTTATTCAAATAAAATAAGCAGAGCTATTAATGGTATGGTAGCTAAACGCCACCGTTGTCTTTCTTGGTAGGTCTTGGCTCTTCATGCTCGGGATGGTACTCTAGCTGCTCCGCAACATCTGGTATGTAACACCAGGGGCAAAGAAGTTGCACCAAATGAGCTGTGACATTCAATAGGGAAAGTCACCGAAAAATTAATTCTCAAATATAGATATACAGCAAGTCAAATATAACACATGAACAACATTAAAGTGTCTAAAGTAAGTCACATAAGTTTGTTATGCGTTGTTACTCTTTAAGTTTTTAAGAATACTCTTTTCCCCCGGTATGCTTTCTTACCGAACTGTCTAGTATAGAATACTCAGTTGATATTGATAAGTCCCTACCGAGGTAAGACAGAGACCTTCTACCGTTTACTCGAGTCAATACCTATTTCACTCTAACTAAACTCGATAAAAAACATGGTTTCATCGAGTCAGGTACTAACGAATCTTTGCCACTTCCCCTTTACCGGCTCAAGGTCGCCCAAGACAAGACCGTCACTCTATCGGGGTCTAGAGCTATCGACGCAAATGCACCCCAAATCACCTCCAACCGAATACACCCATCTCCTAATTGGGGTCATTAATCAAACGGGACAACGCTCGGTGGGACTCAAACACACATGGAACAACACTTGACACGACGGTAAAAAATACAACACTAGGTACGACAACCAACAACACTTGGCACGACAACCACTAATTTTCATTTATCCATTTAATGAACCTACTTGTACACTACATGTTATACTACTTTATAATGTTTACCTAACTCCCTCCATTACCGTGTTACGGTGGCATTCGAACCAGTATTCCTAATCGTGGATTATAGGTTTTCACATAAATACCAAGTCATGTTTTTAATCCATTTCTATCAATCTAACACTTTGTCTACACATGCGTTAATCTATCGGCACGACGGCCACAATAAACCACAATCGGCATGATAGCCCATTACTACTCAACCATTGGCTCGACGACCGTAACAACACGTATCAACTTATCAACACTTAACAACTTTTAGTTAGCATGACGGTTCATTCTATATTCCACTTAATTGCACATGTCATTCTACGCAACTTTTAACCATCATCACATACATTCAATCATAGCACTACTAACATGCGTTAACATACAATATCATGATCAAAGTACGGTCAAACACGCACACGAAGCTCCACAGAAACTCGTGATCATTCAGAACATGTGCGTGGATGCTTGGACAATGTGTACATACATAACAGTATGGAACAAGGTCTGAATCTACTCTCCGGAGGCTCGAACAATATTTTGTTTTCTAATAGGTCGCTCGAGCCTAGAGCTCGCTCAAGCGGTCTGCCTAAAAGTCGGGTTCTGAATTCTGATTTCAAAAATTATAGAATCTGTCAGAAATATAACAAGCCGCTCGAGCGTGCTTTCTTTTTCGAAAGATTCTGATTTTAGGATTTTTGTTCAACACAACTCGATCTAAATCCTAATATGTTAATCTCAAACTCAAAGCTAAAATTGATAACACATACGATAACCTTATCATCCACAGATCAAAAGCCCTCTAACAATTTTGTGAAACAATCAACGACAGAAACTAAATTTCATACTTCTACAAAGAACAACAAAATCCTAGTTTATGCATTTTTACAAAGTAAACCTTTACTTGAGCAGTCCCCCTATAACAAAAGTCGCTCGAGTGACCTACAACTCACTCTAGTAGTCTCGCAATAATAAAGCCGAATTAAAATGAAATAAAATTTAAACTATTGATAGAAAATTCAGTTTATTAACTAAAAATTAATTAAAAACGTAGGGTTATTACACTAGGTAAGTGCTTCATCTTTGGTTGTGCATGATTATAAATTTTGAAATCATTCTAATGATCTTATGTTTTTTGAATATGCTTGCATTTTTTTAAGTGCATTCCTTGGTTAAACTTTTGGCACCTAAGGAGAATTCTGACTCCACTCCTAATCGCACAGTATTTTCCACGATACCCTTTTTTTTCTTAGAAAGATACTCTACACTAGTTACTATTCCTGCATTAGGGATGATATCTTGATCCGATCCGATGAATATCTGAACTGGAATCGATTTTTTCCCCGAACCTTAACCGCAATATTTATTGTAGATACAGTTATGAAGCAGACAAATAAAACTAAAACTAACCGACAGATATAAGATCGAATAGTAGTTCATAAATATAAAACTAAAAGTAAAAATGAATTCCTATTCATATTGCCAAAATATGAATAGTAGTTCATTTTCAAAATATGAATAGGAATTCATTTTAAAAAAAACTGCATTGGGATCCGATTGGGACGGATTTGAATTGGATTCGGAAAAATTACGAATATTCATTCGGTTCGGGGATTAAACGATATCCGTCGGATACGCTTATGGTTTAACGTTTTTAATAACCGACGAATATTAGATTGGATATGGATATCCTAATATCTGATCCATTGCCATTCTTATCCTTCATAAAGACAAAATAGATCGTCCTACATGTAGGCTGTTCGTTCTGGTGCTGACCTAGAATCTGCATTATTCATTTGATCACCTTTTGAAATTATATGTGACAAATTTTTTTCTCACCTTTACTATTTTTGGTAATTTTTAAATTTAAAATTATAGGTGACAAAAGTTTTTCCTCTCCTATATTGTTTACATGATTATCTTTTCAGGCACTATTTGTGACAAAAAATGTCAAAATTGTGACGAAATATTTTGTCACAAAACAATCACTATAGGTGAGGAAATAAATTTTGGTACAAAACAATATATATAGGTGAGGAAATAAAAATTTTGCCACCAATATTTTTCTGTGACGATCTTTAATTGAAGAAATAATTTCGGGACCCTTTTCGTTACCTATACTATTTGTGAGGAAAAACATGCAATTCAGACAATTTAATTCATCATCAAACATTAAATTTCTTGACCAAAGGCCAAGAAAAATTATTTTGGAGACAAAGAAGATAAGTGATCATATAGTTATGAGAGAGACAAAGCATAAGAGTTTGAGTTGTTTCCTTATTATGAGTGAGCTATTTTTTCTGATTATGTGGCCCTGAATGGCTTGCAACTAGTATAAACTAGTGTGGGTACGTGATTGTTAAATTTCTTGAGACTGCAGATTGTAAGAGAGAGAAAGATATCAGTGAGTGGTAGGGCTGAAATTGGTTTAGTTTTGGTCAGTCTTTCGATGTCGCGGCCTGAAATCGATCAGTTCAGGGTGAAAATTTTGAAAACAGGTCCAAATTGTTTTTTCGAAAAAATAAAAATCGGTTTTAGTCAATTTTTCAAATTTTTTGATTTTCTGGGTTTTTGGGTCACATGTCTTAAAAAATGAACTTATTTTTTTTGGCCCATTAATATTTTAGGCTTCTTAAAAATGTTTAGTTATGAGCATATTTTGAGCCCATCAAAGATATTTAGTTAGGACTTAGGGACATAATTTAGGACCCATTACACAATCTCGGTTCAGTTCAGTTCGGTTGGGGTCCTTAGAAAAATACAAAGACAAAAATCGAAAAATAAATTCTGCAAAATCGAAATACGTGACAATTTTTCGATCGAACCAACCGAACCGATTTTTTGGGTTCTCTTGCACCCCTAGTGAGTGAGAGTGTGGAAATGAAGGTTAATGTAATTGTATTTGTAGGAAAAAAATTTGGACATTCAAATTTTAAAAAATAATTTTATTAAATCAACAATTGAATATTACAGAACATAATTACAATATAAATTTGAACAATAAAAATACATTACCGAACCGAGCCCTATGAAATTATAGTTCCTTAAAATAGATTCGCCACCTCTCGTGAATGTTGGAGAATCATACTAGCACTTGTCTTCCAGGATAAAATGACTCACTCGTGTCGATGGAACACCTATCTATCGACCACTTGTCAAACTAACTCTCTCTCTCTCTCTCTCCAACCCACAATACAAGAATCAAAAGAAATCTTGTGTGGTCGTTGAAACAAACAATGATGTTGAGTATTGTAGATGAGTAGATTTTCTCAATCAGGACGGAAAGTTAATCCCTCAATATCCAGCATAAACAATACTTTCAGTAGGGGTGGACCTGTGATCTGCAAAATAATAAATCGTCAAAGAGCCCTCTACCACTGTGGCAGGAAGACACTCCGATGATTAAATCAGACGACAGCTCATAGGACGATTAATAACTCAAGATAATATTCTCTATTAGCAAGTGAAACTATGCACTCGTTAGCACGTACTTTTTTTTATTGATCTGGAACTTTATTTATAGACTTATCTTTAATCCTAATTCTCTTAGGATTCTGATTGGAGTAATATGTCTTCTGATTGGCCACTAATGAGATAACTCTCTATCAAGCAGTTATTTTCTATCATTAGAGTTTCATTCAATTAATACTTCTCGTATTAATTAAATTTGCCGTGGACTTCTCATCCTTATCTGTTAGAGTTGTATCCCAACTTATACGGGATTCTGTCTTATCTCGGAATAAGAGGCAAGATGTGGGGCCGCCTTTCTCAGGTCGGCTGATCATCAAACCATCTTTCTCAAATCGGCTGACTAAATATCTGACCTTCTCGGCTTGACTAATAGTAAGGATAACCCTCCTCAAGTCGGCTATACCCCCACATGATCGGCACGTGTATGCTCGTGTATCTTCTATTCGATGTTGAACGGAATCTCTTGCTGAGGGGGATAAATGTATTTTTTCAATTACATTTTTGCCCTCATCAAGTATATATGAAACCCTAAAGCTTTGATAATCGCTAAATCCATAAATAGAGAGATTAATAGGATCATTGATGTCCAAATGACACAATTGATGGATATCAATATAGGCATGAATGAGCTGTAATGGCTGAGACATTCTGGTTGTCTCGTTAGACCCTCTGGTAATTTCAATTTCATTCACAATCCTTTTAAATTTTCAACAGCCCCCACATGAATGAACTTGACAAAAAACTAATATACATGTAACGATTAGTCCCAAAACCTAAAACTATTGTCATGAAAAATCTGAATACCGATCACTCGATCAAAAGTCTGTTCAAGATTGTAGAAAAATTTTACAAACACAAAAATCGAACGAAAATTGTGTAGACAAAAAACCTCTAAGTCATTGAGTCGTTCGGTGTTTTAAAATCAAGAAATGGTTTCACTATTTATAAAAATCTTAAAACTTTGAAACCGCCAAAATCATAAATGGAGGGATTACATAATCAATATACATCAATGATACAATTGATGGACATCAATGCAACCCTGAATGAGTTGTAACTACTGAGATCTTTTGGCTGTGTTGGAAATAATGTTATCATGTGAAACATTCACTTGATTATGTTTTGATGATACCTTTTACAACATATGAATTAGAATTGAATTCTTCAGAATAACATGTGTCATTGGAAATCTAATGTCATCATCTGTATTCTCATTAGTGGTTATGCAATTTGGAGCATGACTCATCATGATAATATGTTGCTATGTTTCTATGCAATGTTTCATGAAAAATAGCCTTGATCATAATATGTCATCGTGAAAAATATCTCATTGATCATGTTGTTAATATTGCCTAGATTGAAGATGGTAATTTGACGAAAATGAATTGAGTTTGAAACTTGTTATGCCGTCGGTTGACGAAATCCACCAAGTATGTACTTATTATGTAATGTATTTTGGAAATAATTTTGGTCACATATTTTGATGTATTACATATTGAATAGTATTCTTGCAAAGTTTCGTTGCAACCCAGATTGAATATAGATTACAATAATCAAAACGTGCAAGTCACGATTGATTGGCACTGTCAAGCGGTTGACCGGGCAGGTGGTTGACCAGCCAAGCCATGTGGTTGACTAGACGGTCCATTAACCAGCATCATTGCGCAGTCGACCGGTCACTATTTTGTTTGAAAATTTTCTGACTTATTTTTTCAAGGTTTTGATTGATTCAACATTTCCTTATGGGTTATAAACGTTTGATTTTATGCTTGTGGAACATTAGAAGATTGATTGAATTGATTACGATTTGATTAAGACTCCTTAAAGATTGGATTTTGATTTCTAGAGTTTTATAAACCCTTGGCTGCTCATCAGAGATATATACAACTTCGACCCAACTTATTCTCAAACAACCAAGTACCATCCTCTGCAACTTTTGAGTTCTTCTCACTTTGATTTAATTTATATTTATTCTTGAATGAGATATTGAGAGGGAAGAAGGGAGTTCACATATTGTATCTCATTATTACTATTCATGTTCTTCTCTATTGTACTGCTGAAAACAAGTTTGGAGACAAAACTCGGCGATTCGGTTAGCTTATCGAGAAAGCTAACTGGAAGAAAATGTTATAAGGGTTTGTGCGACACCCAAAGTTATTCAAGTTTCTAGTAGATCACGAGACTGCTAGGGAGTGTACTAGGCTGGACAATGGACACGCTTAGACCGAATCACTATACATCGTTTGCGTACTGTCTCCTTTACTTCTTTATTTACTTGTTATTTATCAGATTGCATTATTTGCAGTTGCATTTAATTTAGTTTAAATTGACTTGTTTTCTCATAATTTTTATTAGCAAATATTTTTCATAAATTTAATTCACCGCCCTCTTGGGTTACCACTTTAGTAATAGCTTGCCTCGTAAGACCTTCGGTATTCCATTAATTTCATTGACAATCTTTTCAAATTTCGAACAGTATTTTCTGAGTGTGAAATAAAGTTCAGTGAGTTTGCGTGTGTGATGTATTTGTGTGCTTGTGTTTGTACCATTCCAACCCAATAGCTATGTAGAGAGAGAATATGCAATGAATACTTATTTAATTGCTTAATAATTTAATAATCTGACTGTTCGACATAAATTCCCAAAACAACAAGTACTGGAAAACTAGCAAGAACCAAATAAAGAATTTGTACAATTAATTACATGATAGTGTTTGCAAAATCAACGAGAAATTAATCAATTTCCTCAGGTTCTGAATTTTAGGAGCAATCAGAGCTAGTGTGGGTGCCAATATTTGAGTTGTCCAAATTCAACATCATCTTAGGTTGTTTACTTAGTATTAGTAATAATTTTTTTCCGATGAGTTTCTAAAAGAAAAAAAATTTATTGCCCTACACCGAAAAATTATCAGAGCCCGAAGACTTGCGGACTTTAGCTCACAGCCAACCCTACCCAGAGTCTACTAGAGAGGGTAGTAATGAACCCACCTCTGGAACATCTCAAAACATTCCCTGCGCCTGGACTCCTGAGGTGTGTGCCCCGCTCCCTACATACCCAAACAGAGAAAATAAATAATATGCGTAGATTATACGGAATTTTTTTTTCAAGAAGAAATTTTACTGGAGACTTGAGACTTACCAATATACTTGCATAGGTTAAGCGGTACCCATGTTTCGAATACTTTATTGTGTATCTGCAATAAATAAATAGAGAGAGAAAAAAACATTTTAATCAGAAAAAGAGTTGAACTCTAGGCTAAAAGTTTGATTTGCAGATAAATGTATGGTTGATGACAAAATATTCACGAGATAATTTTTTTGGAAATTCGAAGAGATTTAAAGAGTGTGAGTAAAATGAGAAATGGGACATCAAAGGGTCTCTCGACAACCAAAAAGTTTCATTCTTTTTTCAACCCAAGGGTCTGCAATTAGTACTCCATGATATGGCTAGCAAACCAAAAGTTCTTTGATTTTGATAAATCAAAGGTCCTTCATGATTCTTTATATACCAATTCGGTGTTTGGTTTTGGGAACAACATGTACACATTTTTTTTTTTGTACATGATAGAACTCCCGAATTTTGTTTTCTTTAAGTGAGAGTAAGGCAGATACAAGAAAGTTAATTAATAGACAGTTGTAAGGCCGGTGTTCCTACGACTAAGGAGTTCTTTTTATCTTGAGAGATAGACGTTGAAGCAAACCTCTACCACTCTCGGTGAGACGGTGATTTTGTCTTAAGGAGACTATGTAAAATACAAGACTCGGTTGGATTTTGATCTAAATTTTATTCATTTATAATTTGCAAATTTTTGTTGTCAAGTATATTGTTCATGTCCTGCACTTTCAACATTCATGATTTATAGTAACAAATGTTTTTTTTCCTGAAAATTTCGAATATAGTTCGAATCTGTTTTGTAGCCTTTTCCCTGAGAAATTTATTCTGGCTATGATAGATAAATCATTAGTCCAAGATAAATAATCACGAGTAATGTTTTAAAGAACATTATTTAAAGTCTTAGAGAAGGGCGTAGGACGACTTATTCCGAAATAATAAACATTGGGGTTGGGGTTAAATAACTAAAATTCCCTTCTTCAATACTCCCACATTATTCTTCAGGTAAACTTAGCTCGTTTAATTCAATCTTTTAATCGACGAACATGGTTAGAGAAATAAAAAAAATCAGATGAATAACGAACTCACCCTGCAACTTCTCCGTCGACGAACCATGGTCGCCAATCATTCACAATAGTTAAATTTAGTAGCTTTATCCAATCCTGGGTTCCCGTGTTCGGTACTGTGAAGTCATGATCACCGCTGTAGATAAAGTTACAATGTGGTTTAGAAAAGAAAATAAAGGGAACTTTTAATTTTTTTGATATTTTTTATGTGTTTAGTTGTCAGAAAAGTTGTGTGACATTTTTTTCTAATGTTGTCGTAATGATTGATTTTTTCTCAAAATATTTCTGATAAAAAATACAAGATGTTACAAGAATCTTGCTTTTACAAGTTTTTTTTTTTTTTTTTTTGTTGCATAGTTCAATTGCTGGATTTTTACATTTCCATTAGTTTATTTTATCAAATGAACACATAATGGAAAATACGTTTATTTTTTCGTCCCTTCACAGAGAAAATACGTACTTGTAAACTAGAACTTGGAGGCCATAGGAAGTGAGATTACGATGAACATCAAGTACGCTTGCCACATCCCGTGTGTAATCTAAGTTCTTGTTGCATCTCTTCCAATCTCTAACTGTTCCCTGATGATACCAACACCATTGAGAACCGCCCTTTAATTTGTTGGTTCGATATCACATACCTTTACAACATGAAGGGCATCTTGGACAACGTAATCATTTGCCCAATCGTAGGAAAGTGCATAATTGAAGTTCTGCGTATAAGGATTGAATTCATGCAGTTATTCTATGAACTTGAAGAGAGAGAGAGAGAGAGAGAGAGAGAGAGAGAGTTACGCGACACCACATTTCTGGAATTTTGGGAGGAGAGAGAATGAAACCCCCTGATTGCTGACGGAGAGATCTTCTCAAGGGTTCATCATTTTGGTCAGGGGAAGCCCAGGTACACTTTGGTTCAAGGATATGATTCTTGTTTATATCACGATACAACTACCCACAAAAACAAAAGCAACAAAAATAAAATCTCTCACTTTGAGTTTGAGTAAGAATATCCTGTTTGTAAACGAATTGAAATGACTAATAGCTCTCACCCTGGAAACCTTTTCAAGGTTTTCAAAGCATTCTGATTGGTTTGGATCCACCAAATAGTAATTGCCATTACAACTTGTTTTGGTCGCCTGTGAAAAAAAAAAAGAAAGGTAACAATGAAACTTAAAGCACGTTGCGATTAGTGGGGTAGAATTGGGATTCGAAGTTTGAGAGGGTCTAATGTAATTTGTGGGGGTCAAATTGTAATTTTTATAATTTACAAATTTATACTTAGGTCCTACAATTTTTATAATTTTTATAATTTTTTGGGGTAGTTAGAGACAAAACTTACATTTTGGTCACCTATACAAAGAAGAACATAAAAACGAAACTTAATGCACATTGCGATAAGTGGGGGCAGAATTGGAATTCAAAGTTTGAAAGGGTCAAATGTAATTTGTGGGGATTAAAATGTAATTTTCTTTTATAACAAATTCATACTTAGGTTCTAATATTTTTAGGGGTAGTTAGAGACAAAATGGGAATTGCGACATGAACAAAATGGGAATTTAGCCTTAGGGACGGAGCATCAATAATGTCACTAAAAAATACGAATAAACACAAAAACAAACTTATTTAAAATTTTTTTTTTTAACTTTTTTAAAATTTGATCCGTTATTTATAATTTTTTTAAAATCTCTAATCGAGATGAAATAATAATCCACAAAAATTTACGAAGAAATAATAATCCACAAAAATTTATCGAAACACCAAAATTTATAAAAAAAAAAATTAAATAAGAACGAAAGTATAATTCAATAAAAAAATCAAATCAGATGAGGGTAAGCATAATTGCTACTTGAATATATAGATGGGACACCTCTAACAAAGTTGGTGGTGCCGTTTTGTATGTTTGGTTAAAATCATGCCTAATATAGAGAGTGACTAGCACTAATCAGCACGTTAAGTCTCGGTTTCTATGAAAGAGAGAATGCACATTTAATTCTAAATTTTTTAGACTTACAATTTTTAGCATTCTCTTTTTTTCAACCATAGTGATTATGACGGTGAAGAATGTCAAAAAGCCATTGAAAAATCACCTCATATAGCTCATCAGATACAAGCCCAATCCTATGAGCGTATGTAACTGCCGAATTTTCATTAATAATTGCATCAGTTCGCGGACAACCGAAAATGCATCTCTGAAATATTATTTTAACGAACTCGTTATGAAATGATGGACGTATCATTCATCAATTCAACTTACAATTACGCTAGCTACCTACTTTGAGATTCAAGAACGGCCCATCACCGGCGTTATTTCCTGAAAATTTATTATGATGGATCAAAACGTAAGCGAACAAGAGATTGACATTTAATTCACAAAGAAACATCATTAAGCAATAAATAAAATGAGCATATTTCATCAGTTTCAATAAATTACCCCGCAATATATGTTGAACTACTAATACGGATGATATGCCTGAATAAGAATCAGCCCCAATGATGAGTTGATTTTTGTAGTATTTTGGGTGATCTTCCAGCCACTGCATTGCAATTCCAAGATAAAGAGCAAAAAAAACTATCAATCTTGCAAATATAAACAAGTTTAGGAACATGGATATTCAACGAACACAAATGCATGGGCGGAACCATATGGGGGGGGGGGGGTTTGTTGGGGGAGGCCCAAAAATTTAAAAAAAAATTAAAACCTAGGTATAAGATTTGTATAAAATTCTTTTTCTCCAAAATTATATCCAACTCTTCATTTTCCAAAAAAAAAAATTTCTGGCCCTCCCTAAAGTCACAATCCTGGTTTCGCCCCTGCATAGATGTGTGTTCGGAATCATCAAATGCACGTGAATTCTTCATAATCATGTGAGCTTTACGTGCATGTCTGGATGTGCACCAAAGATCTGCGTTTGTAGAATTTTTTTGGAATAATTTTCCAAAAAAAAAAAAAAAAACAAGCTTCACTGACCTTTTTAAGGAATGCATAGGTCTGTGCTGCAGATTTTGTGTCCGAGGTAGGGTATGCACTCGAGTTTAAGGCATAAGAGAATCCAGTACCCACGGGAGCGTCAACAAACAATATGTTGGAACTCTGAGAAAATTGATTTAACCATAAAGGGTTAAAAAACAAATTAAGCCAAAACATGGTCTAACTTGTTCGAAATACTGGTGCAAAAGCAGAGTGAGAAATATGTAGAGCACCTGCGTCCATGAGTATGGGTAGTAGTTTAATGAAGGGGTGCCTCCCTCATAATCTGTTATATTGAACTCTAGTGGTCCTACAAAATTTTTTTAACAACATTATGGACTTCTTCTGCAATTAAGGCCATTGCGTGCCAACAAAATGAGAAAAAACAATTGAAAAAATAGCAACATTTTTAGTCCACGTGGGAAAACCAGGAGTGTTCGGGTCTTCCCAAAAGTTTCAAAATAATTTAGGACTTAGGTTTTGAAAATTATGAAAAAATTACATTTTGGCCCTCTCAAATTATATTCGACCTCATTCCTTTCCTAAAAACAAAAAATCTCGGCCCCCAAATATAGAATTCTGATTCTGCCCCTACATGTGTGTGTTCTCAAGATTTGTAAAGATGGAAATTGCTGGACCTCCCTTCAATGGAAATTGCTGGTGAAATTGGAGGCCAACTTGTAAATAATGAAAATGCAACACTCCATCTTTAATCTCTAGGTCTAAATTTTCTGTATTGCGTTCTGATTTTAGACAATTAAAATGCCAGTATTTTATATTCTAACCAACAAGAATAACACTCTTTCGGAATACCACAAAAAAGAAAAAGAAGAGAAGGAATACCAATTTCAAAAATAAGTCCATTCAAAGTGGAGCAACCGGGACCTCCACTGTACCAAAGCATAAGAGGGTCCTCTTTCGGATTTCCTTCCGATTCAATGAAATGGTAAAATAGTTGCGATTCTTCTACCGTAATGTACCTGCAAACCCATTACCCCCCACCCACCCATTGTGAGCTCAATGTCACAGAGAGAGAGAGAGAGAGAGAGAGAGAGAGAGAGAGAGATGGGACTGGGCTGTGTGTTTAACACCCCCCCTGCAAACAGATGAAGATATCATCAGTTTGGCCAACAACTCATGAAATCGAGAAACAGCGAGAGACTAAGTAAAAATATCAGCTAATTGAGCACATACTTGATAAGTAACTTACGAGACAAAACCATTGCTCTGTCAAATTATTAATGAGACACTACCTTCTTAAATGCCTCATTTGATTGTACCTAATGCAGCATTTGGATTTAATCCCAATTTTATATATTTAATTTATTCGTGGTAATTTTGATGGGACAGTTGTTAGTGACTGTAAAAATTGGACATAATATTGGAAGCATAATACGACGTCGTTTTGTTATATATTTTTATTCTCTTACTTTTTTTTCTTTAACAACGCTTTTTAAAAATTATCCTATCAAGTTATTAATTAATCACTACCTTCTTAAGTGTCCCATTTGATCGTATCTAATGAGACATTTAGATTTAACTCTAATTTTATATATTTAATTTATTCGTGATAATTTTGATGTGGCGGTTGGTAGTGCCTCTAAAAATTGAGTATAATGGGAAACTTTATTGGAGACATAATACGGCATCTTTTTGTTATCTATTTTTTTCTTACTTTTTTCTTTAGCCGCACTTTTTTAAGAATTGCCCTATCAAATTGTTAATGAGACATTACCTTCTTAAGTTCCCATTTAATTTGTGTTTGTTAAAATTTTACTTCTTTTTTTTTTAACTGTAAATTCATGTCAATAATATAGGGGCTATGCTAAGAAAAAGTATAACTTCAAAAAATTGGACATAATTAAGTTATTCTTTTAGTAGAATCCCGATTTTTTTAGTGTACCACAAAAAGATTAAAAATTTGATTTTAAGAGACTTCTTCTTTGATTAAGTTTAATCAAACGATAATATCATCCGTACACACATCACTTTATATTGTATGATAACATAATTTGTGGTATTGTTGTTCATGTCTCTCAACCCCAATTCGGAATACGTGCGAAACACAATATATATATATATATATATGCATATTTTTTATCATAATTATAAATCATATTTACCAAAAAAAAAAAAGTATAAATAGTACTGTACCAAAAGCTGGGAATCAATTCTTGTCAAAGTTTGAACAATTTTGATAAAATATACACAACAATAAGTGGAAAGGGATATAATATGCACAACAATAAGTGAAAAGGTTTTGTTGTTAAAGACACAATCATTTCTAGACTTCCAAATGGACAACATTGTAGCAAAGATATATAGCATTCTTCCAAAAATGGTGTTTTCCAGAAAACTTATAGATTTGGAGGAGCACCGTGACATTTGCCACCGTAACGCCCCATGTAAATCACTGACCGAACAATTTGCTGGAGTCCAACCATATGGCCCAAAATGCTTAAACCCAAGTTGTTAGTAGTAATTTACATGGTTCCTTATATACCCAGGATCACCCATGTAGACTTTTGATGTGGGACGGGACATCACAGTGCTATAATAAGTCCAAAAAAGATTACTTTTTGCATTTGGCTTGGTCCACACCTTAGTCACGTAATTGTTCCGTAGAATTCTTTGTTCTCACTCTCAATATCTGCTTTACAATTCGATATCAGTAATTGTCTCGCATTTTAAAACATTTTTGGAAGACGTTTTTCAAGCTCTGGCTCACGTATGAGTTTGGTATGAACATCCTGACCAATAATTGTAAAATAGAAAACTAAAATTTTTTCGTGTGTAGGAATCATTTGGCTCCTCAAAACAGGTAAAAAGCAAGGGATGAATTTGGCAGCTCATATGTATGAGTGAGATTGTTCGATCTATAGAGTTCTTCGTTCTCATTCTAATATCTACTTTATAATTCGATATCAATTCTTATTTCGTATTGTAAGATATTTTTGAAAGATGCTCTCAAGCTTGGGTTCACGTGTGAGTTTGGTATGAACGCCCTAAGCAAATAATTGTAAAATAGGAAACTAAAAATTTCTCGTGGGTAGGACCCATCTAGCTCCTCAAAATAGGAAAAAAGGCAAGGGATGAATTTGCAGCCGACATAAATGAGAGAGGAAAGAGATTGATGTGTTTGCACCATTCAGTGGGGGTCCTTTGTTGGAACAGTGTGGGGGACTCCTAATTAGTTGCCCAACTTCTATTTGGATGAATGACTGTGGGCTTCTGTTTCAATGTTATCTTTAGTCTGTTTGTGGGCTCCACTGTTTGCCAGTTATAGAATTTAGGGCCCGTTTGTATGGGGAAAATAAGGAGATAATTTTTGGAGGGGTAAAAGAATCGACGTGATATGTTTAGTATGGTTTGGAAGTATAAAAATGCAGGGGATAATTTTTCACCTCTCTAAAAGTAATCCTCCTAAGAGGGATAGAGGAGGATAATTTTTGGGCCAGAGGACAGTGCCCAAAAATTATCCCCGGGTATTATCTAAGAATAATATCCACTCTCACTTATTATAACTACAAAATAACCTTATCTCCCTATTTTATCCCCCATCCAAATTAAGTTACTATTTTATTTCCCATTTTTTACTACTCCGTCCAAACTATCTATTTTTTATCACTTCCTCTATAAATATTACATCAATGTAGGCAAACCCTTTAAAAATAATACCCCCTCTTATCGTATCCCCCTCAATAACTTATCCCCTGAAAATAATCTTCATCCAATTGGCCCCTTAATGGAAAATTTCAAATGAAAATGCATATTTTGTATTCAAATATTTATAATTCGTCCAGAACTCTATAGTACTGGCTTAGTAATTAAGATATGAAATTTTGGAATTTGATTATTTAAACGTTTCAGGTTCAAAACTTTTTAAGTTTTATCAGTCCTTATAGGATTAGTTCATATAAAATTTTATCATGTTTTTAATTGAACCCCCCCATGATGAACGATATGGTTGTTTATTAGTCAAAATATGCGTAAATTAACCCAAATTTTCAAAGTTATAAAAGATCAATAAGTTAGAATTGAACAAGAAAAGCTATAAGCATATTATAATTTGTTTATATCATTTTATCTTTCTTTGGCTTGATCGAAGATTCCTGATTTAGTATAGTGCAAAATTCTAGTTCTCATTTGACACCCCTTATCTTGAGCGAATAACATCAAACCCTCTATTGCCAATAAATCTATTCACATCCCTTTCAATTCGATAGCCTACATTTAAGAAAAGCAATAACGGAGTGAGGTAAAGCAACATTCCCAGCAATAGATTCTCATTTTCATAGTTCCTTTCTATGCCAACCATAGGAGTTGGGAGAAAGGAATCCCTCAAAGCTAGAATAATGTGTAGCAGTTTATATTTTTATACAACCCCCAATTGAATATGAATAATGCTTTTATTTTCTTATTTTGCATTGGGCATAGGCGGAATGGTACAAAAAAAGTTCTATTCACTCTATCAGGGGACACTTTCAAATTCTTTCTTATCAAACCCTTTTTCTCGTTCCTTTAGTCCGTACCATGCATGCATTATCTTTTGTTTTCAGTTCCTAAGGAGATTAGGAGTGAATTAAGACTATGTTGGTCATTCGATTCTGACATATGACACTCAATCGATTGATGTTAAACCACTAGAAAATTGAGGAACAAAAGATGATGATATTCTGTAGTTGAGATGACTCTCAAAAATTTTACTACGTCGAGTCTTCTGTTTGAAGAATTTTTTGACAAGCTTTATAATTCATCCTATCAAAAAATTGAAAGCATAAAAATCAATTGGATGTGCTCAAAAGTCTGCCCCTATACTTAAAAGAATTTAGCTTTTTTGCAAATGAAGAGTGAAAACATATCATTACGAGGGTTTTTAAAATCGACTTGTTTAACAATTGTCTTTATTTTAATTTGCCCTTCTCCAGTCAAAATTTTTGCAGTTACCAACCCTAGACATTTGAAATGAGTTAGGAGCACCCAATCCTTTCCCATTACATATTAACGAGCGAGTACCAAGTGAGAGTACACTTTTTTTTTATAAGAAGTTCCAAACAAGGCCTTATCCTATCCTTTCGAGACAACCCATGTGAACAAGTACAAGTACTTGCCACGTAGGATCGTGTTGGATAAGGATGATGATTCTCTTGTCTCTTCTCATCAACGAGGACAAGTAAGCT
>JABCMJ010031344.1:0-10340 GCA_014822125.1 Arbutus unedo | reverse complement strand
ACAAGAAAATCCCTACCTCAAGAAGAAAATTCAAGTTTTGAGTTCAAAATGGTGAAGCCCTTGCTTTAATGGTGGACGGATGCTCAACCAAGTCTTCTCTAAGCAAAACTCACCTCCAAAAGCTTAAAATCAAAGGGAAAGGAATTTGAAAGATATGGAGGTTTGATCAAGTGTTTTAGGGTGGAGACATAAGAAATAAGGGTTTCTTAGAGAGAGAATGGGAAAAAAATTGATTTGGAGTGTATTAGTTGTGTTAAAAATATTTTAGTTCGTCACTTTTATTTCTACGCGTCCACCTGCGTGACTAGTCATGGAAAATAGGTCAGGGGCCGTGACCAGTCATGCAGGGCTACTGACCAAAATTTTGGAAAAAGCTCCACCCGCATGACCAGTCACCGGAAAGGCCTGCGTCCGCGTGACTACTGACCAAAAATTTTACTCTTTTTCTTTTATTTTATTTTATTTTTTATTTACTCTTCTCCTCTTCATCAAAACTCATCTAAATGTTCATTCATCTCATCCAACCCGTATCGATACCTATTTTATTTACCGTGAAATATTTTTAAACATTAAAATAGGATGGGTCCTTACATTGTGTCCTAATTTTCTGAAGAAATTATGTGTTCGTGTCGTGTCTGCATCCTGTGTATGTATCAATGCTTCCTGCTATAGGACGGCCTTATCAAGTTATCCTTGTTGGCAGACAACTGCATTTTGTAAATGTGACTATGTGAGCACTAACATGTTTTTCTTTTTGTTCTGTAGATCAAATACTAGTTACAAAGCTACGAACTCTCAGCACTTCTAGGATTAGAGCTACAATGTCTCAATCAAGCTTGAAGTTCAAATGCTCACTTAAAATATTTTTCAATTGCCAACAGAAAACCCCCTTTATAGCACCTTACGTAGACCACCAAGTCATGAAAAAGGCAAAACACACAGCAATTTGCATAAGGGAGGGAGGACGTGTTTTTGGGGTATGTTCATGTCGTCTTCGTGAAATGCCTATATTAATCACAGTCACACACCCAAGAACATTCACGAAGGAAGGACTAGTTTTTTTCACTAATTTCATGAATCCAATTAACACCCATGATAATTGACTACCATTTTTGCAATTTTATGAACAAATAGGTCTACAGATGCGGAAGAGCGAAATGGATGGATGGACATTTATACAGAAATCGAACTGTTCATCATCTCTTACCTGGACGACTGTTGATGGAGGTTGAAGAACAGTGCAATCACAGCTCAATGGATGTGGAAGACCATTCACAACGTTGCAGTTGTGGACTGATGCCGCGAGGAGTAGATCGATGGAGGGCCAAATGGTAACTCCTCCACCGCTCAGCAACGCCGGGCTTCCCAATACTTGGTCTGACTAGGGATTCCTAATACGCCCTAGTGAGGGGACTCCACATCCCTCCACCTTATCAGTCCGTCCGACTCAAACAGATCAAACACGTGAGTATTATAACCTGAGATTAGTTATCCCATCCCAACTCCCGTAGTAGGTTAACAAACAGGCCCTTTATGTTTATTTCATGCAGTATGGATACTAAATCGATACAAATGTTTTTTTGTCGAGGAGGAAGCTAATTGTTTAATCTTGTAAGATTGTTTAATTTTTAATTTTCTAATTTCATTTTAGAAGCTAACTTGAGTTTGTTATGTGTGTATGCTAGTTGATATACAAGTTATGGGCGACAAAAAAAATTTAAAATTATAGGCGACAAAAAAAATTTCTCACCTTTATTATTTTTGGTAATTTTAAATTTAAAATTATAAGTGGTGAAAGGTTTTCCTCATTTGTGCTGTTTAAATAATCATTTTTCAGCCACTATTTGTGACAAAATTGATGACCAGGTACAAAAATATATAAAAACGGTGACGAAATATTTTGTCACAAAACAGTCACTATACGTGAGGAAATATAAAATTTGTCACCAATTGCTTTTTTTACGACCTTTAGTTGAACAAACAGTTTCGTCACCTATACCATTTGTGAGAAAAACATGAAATTTGAGACAAATTTAATTCGTCACCAAACACCGAAATTCTTGTAGTATGCGGTCTTTTCATTTTGGTGCCACCTGCTAGGCCATTTTAATTTTTGTAACTTCGTTCAGAGATTAATAAAATTTCATTTGGTGAAGAAAAGAAAGCAACCAAATGGGCTTTAGATCAATCTGAATGTTATGACGGATTGGCTACTTGTCGAAACAATGAAAATGAATAATTCAGATAAAATATTTTTGGACATCAGGCGAGCCCGATAATGGCCGTAAAACATTGCCATGCCCCCCAAAGTTTCAAGCTAAAAAAAAACAACATAGAAAGCAAAATTCTTTATGAGATTCAAGATTAACAGTTACTTTTACAACTCACGAGCCAAAATACAGCTACCACACATCACATTACATATCACATTGCAATGTGATTTGAAAACTATATATACATGCACATCACATGTGCATGTCTAATTGTACATTATGTATGCCTATATAAACATATACACATACATTACTGCATATACATGTACACACAGGGTGCCAATACTATGTGCGCGAGCAAATTTTATTTTAATAAGTTATAAATACAATCTTGAATATTCCATTTCATGTGAGCGGCAAAACAAGTAACGAGAGAAAATGAATATTAGTTTTGATATGGCTTTTTGTGTAATTCTTATTTATTTCTCAAGAAAAAGAAAAAGAAACATGCTTAATATGTAGTATAAATATTGCCTAGGAAAATTGTACTTCTTCCTGTATTGGCACTCCTTCAAGTAGCTGGATTTAATTTTGAGTTTGGTCGATGATAGAAAAAAAAAAAAAAAAAGAGGATGTAAAATTGTATGGTTATTGATTTTATTTTTATCTTTATCATCAAGTAATAGAAAGTCATCTGTTTTTATTTTTCCAAATACAGTAACATGTACTATAGGAATTACAACTAAATAATAGGGATGACAACGGAACGGATCAGAATGGATATTATTTTTTTTGTCCCCAAACTCCGAACTTACCATCCGCCCATCGGATATTTTCTCATTAAAATATATTGTGTGTCTCTCATTAAAATATCTCAAATTCACTTGAAAATATCAGAAATTATTTATATTTGTTTGTCGATTTGTGTCATGCTCATCGGATATTTTCTCACAATGAGTTGAAATTCTCTAATATCTAGCTACGTGAGTTTTTTGTAATTATAAACTATAAATAGTTTGAAACATTGTTATTTTTTAACCCAAGCTGATAATCAAGGGGTAGGATTTAGGATTTGCTCCATTTTAAAATTTCAAGTTTGAAATTTTCTTTGTGTTATTAACTCTTACGTGACCAATTCATATAAAATTTCGTTTTTGACTATAATTGGCCACAGCCCTTTAGTACTAGATGATGAGATTGACCTCTTGTAGATTAGTTAGAATGTGTGTAAACTAGTCCAGACACTGTGATCGAGTTATCTACAAGGACAATGTTATTTTGTAAGTATGTGTTGAATCGACATCGAAATCGGTTCCGAAGAAGCACAAGGAGAGAAAATTGATCAATATTTCTCGGTTTCGAAGAAAAGAGAGAGAAATGACGGATGAAGAGCGTCATGATTCCGCTACTATTTAGCGCTCTATTTTGTTAAAAATTAAATCTATGTTACGATAATTTAATTTAACTATGAGATTCGTATCCGAATAATTTATTGTTTTACATAAAATATGAAAAAAAATATTGACTAAATAAATAAACAATTTGAATCATCGGCGTAGATGACAATGCGCGTACCAATGTAAAAATCCGATTATACGACTTTACACATTATTTTTTTTCTTCACATGTTTAAGCGTATACACAATTAAATATTAAACAACATCACTGCCCCTTATCTGAGAATCCAAAGATGAACAAACTTTGTTCATTTTTTGTCGTGTGTGATCACTTCGAGATCCCATTTCGATGATCAAATTTTTTTACTTTGTTTTGATTTATTTCTTTAATTATCACGAAATAACTTAGCTCAATTGGATATTGTAAGTCTTCAACTTAGAAATCTCGTTCTTAAATTTTAAAAATTAAAAGTTTCAAAATAAAAACTAAATTTTTAGGTTAAAAAATTATTTATATTCAATTGAACCGAATTTTTTTGTGATAATAAAAAAATTAAATCAAAATAAAATAAACAATTCTAATAATGAAAGTGGGATCTTAAGTTTGTCCCTCAAAGAAAAGGGTGAGCAAAATTTGTTCATGGTAGGATAAACAAAATTAAACTCTTGTTATTTTGACCCTATACCCCCTTAAATTAATTTCTTTTGGTCATTGATAAATTATATTCCCATTCCTTGTGAAACATTTTCCATTTGGGCGACAATTCTATATTCTTGTTTTTGTTGTTTTTTATTCTCTGGGAAGTAACGTATATGCTATATATATACAAGCATACATATAACATTTGGCAAATGCATGGAATACTAGACCCAGCTCTCTCTCTAAAAAGAGAGCTGCTTTTCGCTCTTTCCGCAAAAAATAGAGAGAATAGTGTGGCTATCTAAAGATCAAAAAATTATTTTTCTTGTCATTTTTTATAATATTGGTAATTCTTATTTTAAGAATTTGATTTTAAGAAGAGAATTTGGTTTTAGCTTTATTTTAAAAAATATTAAAAATTCAGTTGACAAAATAATATCTAAAGATCGACCATAGACTCGATTATTGAAAACAATTATTTTTTTAAGTGTTCCGTGGTATTTCAAAATTTAAGGGAGAATATTTAAGTTTTTTTTTAAATATTTAAGTTCTATGTGGTACTTAAATTATTTTTGTTTTTTTTCCCCCTTTTTTTTGTTTAAACATAAGGACGAAACATATAAGTGTTCCTTGATGCGAAAAATATAAATAATTCAATAATGCACGAAAACACGCTAGCTATTTCTAACATTTAAATAA
This sequence comes from Arbutus unedo, assembly GCA_014822125.1. NCBI lineage: Eukaryota > Viridiplantae > Streptophyta > Magnoliopsida > Ericales > Ericaceae > Arbutus > Arbutus unedo. The sequence continues at coordinate 5,391 of JABCMJ010031344.1, read as the reverse complement.
AAAATTAAAAAAATAGTTCTCTATTTAATGCTTGAATTACAAATAATTTAAAATCTCATCTATAATTGTCGTAATTATATTACGTGACGTGTTAATGTTTTTATGCTCCACTTCAATAATCAGTATTTCAAAATTACATTTAACAAAATAAAAAATTAAATAAATGTGATATACTTTTTTTTTTTTTGTAATTACCATTTTTCATAAATTAATTAGTATTTCAACTACTAAAACAATTGTGAATTATGGATAAAATAACAATACAAATTCTAATCAATATTTCTCCCACCAATTACTTCATACCACAAGTTAAGACGTAATGTATAACGAGTTGCTCATCCCTTAGCTTCATCTGATGCATTTTGCCACCACCATAATGGGATGGATGGTACAGGGTAATAAGGTCTCAAGAAAATTTGTACGAAATATTAGCCAATAAGGGCAATAGTAATTTTTCGGTGCTCCTTGACCGCAACCGAAGGGGATTTGAATGGCAAGTGAGTAAAATAAGCCGAAACATTTATCTCAAATGTATGCAGTATAAGGTTGTATCTTGATGCGATGAACCTGGGCTTTTATTTATAGACTCTATGACTTAATCTTCCTCTTTTAGGACTCAAATTCCTCTTCAAAACCGAAATTAATTAATTGTGTTCTCATTCAGGTTGGATATACCCTGAACTCCTCATTTGTATTCAATTAGAACTATATCCAACAAAATCAGGAAAAATTATAATTCTAAAAAAATATTATTTTTGTTTTTCTTTTTATTTTTTTAAGTGTTCCATGGTACTTAAAAATTTAAGGGCGAATATTTAAAGTATGTTAAAATATTTAAGTGTTCATGGTACTTGAATTTTTTTGTTGTTTTTGCTCTCACCCTTGTTTTGTTTGAATATAAATGCAAAAAATATAAGTGTTCTTGCACAGGATTTTTTAATTTTGTTTCACACCTTTTTGGACACCTTAAAATTTGCTGCTCTATAATTTTGAGTCGATAAAGCTAAAAAATGTGGGTTTGTATAGCAGGTAGCAATTTTGAAGATAAAAATCACTACAACAAAAAACACAATTCCCGATTACACGTTTAGTCGTTGACAGTCCACTATTTTGGTCGCCAAAAGTATTTGCAGACTAAAAAATTTAGTCGCAATTTTAGTCGCCAAATTGAGGTTGAGAAAAGTTTTTTCGGACTTTTGCCGACTAAATGTTTTTGTCGGCAAAAGTCATAATATTATCAAAATCATGGTAATATATAAACTAACAATATACCACCACCAAGATTCGAACCCACCGTCTCTTCCATAGTAACCCAACACTTATCCACTAAGCCACTTACACATTTGTGTTTAGTAATGAAAATACAAATATTTATTGTATCAAATGAACTCTCGAACTACGAAAATTTGTATATGTATAACTAAAATATTTTTATTAATAAAAATAAAAATATTATTTACCACCATACATACATATATATGTATATATATGTACTCTATGTATACATATATAGAGTATATGTGTGTGTTTAGAGTACAAGTACTCTACACCCACACACACATATAATATATTCTACACCCTGAACTCTAAATACTCTATATTATATACACATAAATACATATATAGTAATATATCTATATAAATATATGTATACATGTATATATAGATTACATGTAATCCGTATACATTCTACACCCTCAACCCTAAATACTCTAAAATATATATACATACATACATATACATATAGTATACAAATATATGTATATGTATGTATATCTATATACAATATATAGTATATGTATATATATACAATATTTGTATATTATATATAATATATGTATATATAGTATTTTATGTATATATATGGATATATATACATACATATACATATATAATGTATGTATTTGTATACGGACACACACACACACACACACGTACATATAAGCATATACTGTACATATATAATGTATGTATATATATGTAATATATACTATATCTATATACATATATATATATGTATGTATATCTATATACACACACACACACACATATATATATATATATATATACATACAATACTATATATACATATATTATATATAATATATGGATATTGTATATATATACATATACTATATATTGTATACGGATATACATACATATACATATACTATATATTGTATACGGATATACATACATATACATATACTATATATTGTATATGGATATACATACATATACATATATTATATGTAGTATACGATCCGTATATTCGTATACTACATATAATATATATACATACATATATATAGATATATGTCAGTAAATGAATGACATTTGCCGATCGACTAAATGTGCTTTGGTCGCCAAAAGTCGTGACCTTCACCGACCAAACTACATTTGTTGACTAAATATGTTTTGGTCGCGGAAAGTCATGACCTTTGCCGACTAAATACGTTTTAGTAGCCAAAAGAGATTACATTTTCCGACAGAATAATTTTAGTCCCCAAAAGAGTGATATTTCCCAACCAAATACATTTTAGTTGCCAAAAGTATTACATTTCCCGACTAAATAAATTTTGGTCACCAAAAGGGTGACATTTGCCGACTAAATAAATTTAGTTGCCAAATACAATACTTTTGGCGACTAAATGTAACATAGTCACTAATTTTAGTCACCAAAAGTGTATTTTATTGTAATGAATAGTGATGGTCTTAGAATTTAGATTGACTTTTAAAAATTTAACCGATATTATTTTTATTTTTAATCATAATTTTTTTTAAACGCAATAGACAAGAGTGAAATAGAAAAAAAAATGATATTTTTGTAATCTGGATGGGAGTGGGGGTGTTATTTTTGTAATTTAGAGGAAAAGAAAAGATAGAGAGAAGGGAGAGAAGGGAGTGACATTTTTGAAATTTCTGGAAAACGAATGAGTATTTGTTCAGGAGGTGTGGTTTTCATCTTTGGAAAGGATGAAAAGCAATATTTGTCTAAAAGAGATACCTGCTGGAAAAAGGCAACAGAACCAAGGTGTCTCACACACACACACACACACACACACACATATATATATAGAGAGAGGGGGGGGGGGGAGGCGGATCTGGAGATGCATAAAAAAATACTTGATCTCAACTGTTAAAATCAACGGTTAAGATCAAAAACACCCTTTCTGATCTCATTCCTCTCATTCTTTATACTTTAAACCCTTCTCTCCCCCCTCCCCCTCCCCCGCACCTTTTACTCTTTCCATCTCCAGCGAATCCAATTACCTCAACTCTGGCGTCCTTCTCCGGCAAACCCAATTTCCTCTTAGATCTTGTTTTTTTAGTACAAGTGCAACAGTAGTGCTAACACCAAGCACCTAGGTCTTCGACAAACTTAATCACACCTCTCATGTTGCGAGAACTTGGAATATTAATACTACTCTATTGGGGTTTGTGATTTCGCCATTAGAAACACCCTTTTGTCTAGATTTCACCTGGCACCCTTGTAACAGGTTGTTTGTTCTTATTCGGAATTGTGGCGGAAAAAAGATCGAGGGTTAACCAGAAAAGAAGTAATACACATACACTAAATGAAAAAATGAACGGCCGGTTTTTCTTCCTTTATACATCATCTCTATAGTATATAATACCTTGTCCAGATTTTATATAGATTGGGAACTAAATATTGTACATAATTTGGTTGGTAAGGAGTCTCACTTGGCTATTGAAACCAGTGGTCATGGAGCTCTTAAGGAGAATCACTTGCTCGATACCTCATGGTAGGATTTGATTACTTCCTTGGTTGTGGAATTTATTAACAAATGTAGCATTAAGCAATAGAAACAACAGAAATTCAAATGATTTTTCAACTAATGCATGTAATTTTATCCAGTGTACAATTTTAACCTTTTCATTTTTCCCGTAATTAATGTCGTGCTCAAATGAGTTGGGTTTGCCAGAAAAGATCGCCGTTGTTGGAGTTGGGTTCACCAGAGATGGACGAGGGGAAAAGATGTGGGGGGATGGGGGAGAGAGAAGGGAGGGAGATAGAGGGTTAACGTGTAAAAGGAGAAGAATGAGAAATGGTGTTTTAATCTTAGCCATTGATTTTAACGATTGAGATGAAGTGTTTTTTTATGTGTCCCGAATCCAACCCCATATGTATATATATATATATATATATGTATGTATGTATGTATGTATGTATTTCACTTCTGAGTTTCTCACAACACTTTTGGTTTGAGTTTACTACTAACAACTGTCTTTGCTTTCGTTGCCGATTTTCACGTGACAAATTCCAGTGATTTTCTACAACAAAAGCAACTTTCAATCTCCAAGTCTTTGAACTCCTGAGGTATGTTTTCTCTCCTCCATCTTCATTCACCATCTCAGATGATTCGTATTTCTCCAGAAAAATAATAGAAAATAGCTAGGCTCATTTTAATCTTATCACTTGGAATTTTGGTGATTTTTGAAAATCAATATTTATACTATTTCAAGTACATTTCGGGACCCATGCACATAAAAGATGACACTGAAGAATATTCTTTTTATGGAGAGAGAGAGAGAGAAGGAGCGGGATAGTCATGTAGATTCTGGGATAATTTCTGGATAAAAAATAGACTCTTTTCGTAAAATTACTAACATATTCGTCAAGAAGAAATCTACATTATCCGTAGTTTGAGTTACTGTTTTATTTAATATAAGCAAAGAGTTATTTATTTATCTTATGTCCATCACTTGGTAAAATATCAGAATGTTTGGTTCTAATTTTCTCATACAATACATAGTCTCCAAATAACTGAACATATATATGATTTGTCCATTTTTCATGCTTATTCGTTCATCTATTGCTTTTCTTTCCCCTCATTTTTGCAGGTGTGATAGATCAGTTGCATCTTGCTAATTTTAGAATTGCTTTGAAAGAGAAGAAAAAAAGAGGTTTGTTGCTCACCATGATTGACATCTACTTTTTGTGTAGCTTCCTTTCAAGATTCATGCAGTTTAGATATATCAAGCTTATTTCGTTGATTCAAGATTGAACAAAATAATTGGTTTTGAAAAATCGTGATTTGGTGCATTTCGAGTCAAACTTGCAATCCTTTTACTTATGATCCATTATTTCTTTATTTTATTCGTTTTGATGCATGTTTTGATCCTTTGGGTTTGGTGAATTAAGGAGGATGAGTTTCACCGCACTTGACATCTATCCTTTGGGTTTGTTATTGATTTTTGGCTTTTTTCAAAAAATAGATGTGCTATGTGGATCATACGGTTTGTTAAGGTTAAGTTTGTCAAAGGAAAAGAGTTTCGTCTCTCATATGCAGTCTGTCCATTTATGATTTTGTCTCTCATTAAAATATAGGGGATTCTCTTGAAAATAAGTTGAATTTTTTAATATTT